>WYDI02012868.1:0-35248 GCA_009867235.2 Psittacus erithacus | reverse complement strand
ACATAAAAAGGACATGGAGCTGTTGGAGCAAGTCCAGAGGAGGGCCACGAGGATGATCAGGGGACTGGAGCACCTCCCCTATGAAGAGAGGCTTGGAAAGTTGTGTCTGTTCAGCCTGGAGAAGAGAAGGCTGCGTGGTGACCTCATAGCTTCCAGTATCTGAAAGGAGCCTACAAGGATGCCAGAGAACGACCCTTCATCAGGGACTGTAGTGATAGGACAAGGGGTAAGGGGTTAAAACTTAAACAGGGGAAGTTTAGATTGGATATAAGGAAACAATTCTTTACGGGTGGTGAGCTGCCCAGGGAAGTTGTGAATGCTCCATCCTATTCTTTTAATTGGAATAGTCAATTTATCACAACAGGTCTTTCCATTGATGCAAGTAGCCCAGTTAGATGTTTTTGTTTCCTCAAGGTCAGCCTTTGATGCTGATAATTCATGAGCTGACAAGAAGACATTTTTACAATGATTTTTAATGTTATTCTGATGGACCAACTCCTTGCTTTGCCTTTTCCTAAAATGTGTGTACATGGTTATTCTTTGTTTTTGTATGTGTCTTTATGAATCTGACTTTTTCTGTTTCCTGTATGTTTTCTTCTTACATTTGTGGTCAATGCAGGATTCCTTAGTAGCCATATTTATTTTTTAATATGTTTCTCAATTTACTTCCATAAAAGGATGATTTGCTTGAAGTATCTACCTGAAAACAAAAATGTTTATGTTGTTGTTTCTCCTTTATTTTCTGTGGTTTAACTCTTTACTTATAGATTTCATTGAAATTACTGTTTACCATGACATTTTTCTCAGGCATTTTGTTGTTCAGAATCATATGTAAAAGCTACTTCTGACTTCTAGAGTAAGAAACATTCACACAGCACTCCAAGAACATGGTGGACATCTTACCTCCCAAGTTAATTCTGTAGCCAGTTAGTCACCTATGATTCTTCTGTAATTAATGAAGACTAAAGGACCGTCACAGACAATGACGATAACCTTAAAATAAGAAATTAAGCATTCTCTGAAAGAAGTTTTTTTGTTGCATTCTCTATAGATATAGATTTTGAAGAATAACTTCTTAGGTTGTGTTGTGGCTAAAATTCCATAAGCTGAATCATGCTCTTTACTTTTTTGGTATACTTTTTTTGAGTAGGTGTTCAGGTAATTGAAATTAGTCATTGCCACAACTTTAAATTATGAATAATACATCCATTGATTCTCATCAAGCCTTATCTTCTTGATGCTCAAAGTTTACCCTGAGCATTGAGCATGACAGTACCTGCCATTGCAGTGGAGGGCTGTGTCTGTCTTGATATTTTCAGAGGTTGATTGATTAACTGATAAATGGATTGGTAAACCATTGGCTCAGAATTTATTCTAGACAGGAAAATATAAACTAAATCAATTAATAAACTACCAATCAACAGGATTAGCAAGGTTCAGGCCAAAAGGATGAATTCTGGATATTTCAGGGAACAATTTTTAAATATACCTCCTATGTGGACAAACCAGGCACTTGATTTGTATACTGAAAAAACACAGAAGTCTTATTTTTTTTCTTGAAAGAGCCATGAAGTTTTATTCCAGCCTCAAAATAACAAAGGTAATTTGCTATCGTAGTTCTTATTTTGGCTGCTGGTAGTAAAATAAAAATATTTTGTATCCTAAACAAGTTGGGAATGGTAATTTCTGCCATCGACTGCTTCACTGTCCGAGCTGTTTGTCAACTGTGCTGTCACAATAGCTTCTTTGTGTAATAATTTGAAGAATCAATAGTCTTCTTTCCTTTTTTATGAAACCTGGCAACTTTTCCATCGATTGCTTTTCTTTTTCCAGAACTGCACCAGCTGCCTTTGCTGTTTCTGATTAATATTCTAGCATCTGAGCTCATTCGTATATTTCAATATAACATGGTGACATGGGTTTCCTAAAATCTCCTGGCTGTTTCCTTCCTGCTTGGATGCTGTAGCCTAGGTTGGCAATATATGGCATATTTTGTATATGTATGCGTGGTTTAGGTAACCAAAAAATGGATAGATAAAGGTATAATTCTTTCCTGCATACAACTGTAGGATATTATGGTGAAATAAATAGAAGAGGAACAAATAATGTTTAGTATAATTGCTAGCTATAAAATTTTTAGATGATAGTTAAGCAACAGAAGCTAACTGTCCAGGAGAATATCTTATGCTTATTTGTTGTGCATTATATATGGTAAGTGACAATGAATATCGCAGAATATAGCAATTACTGTTACAGGTAACAATAAAGAAAATGCTTGCTACGACCATTACTGGAATAACCTAACTGCATTTTCCTTTTCGGTCTCTTTCAAAAGAAAGGTTTGAAGGGAGGGCCTGTTTAAAGCTCATTAGGTATTTCCATTGGAGTGAAATTTTGAGTTACAAAGTGTGCTTTCATTTATTAATATAAAAAGTTAATAAATGAAGGGTGGATGTTATGGACACTCACAGACAAGATATTTTGCAGATGGATATAAAAATTCGAGTAGAAGTGTTCTGGATGGCTTTGAATTTGCAGTTTATCTGTGCCTAAGTGGACCCTAGCAATTAGCCTTTAGATAGAGATGATAACTTATAATGTTTGGCTAGCAGTGTCTTAATTATTGTTCAAAAAGCCAGCAGCATTCAGCTTTCTCTAGCATTATCTCTTCTTACTAGTATTTTCAGGAATGAATCATCTTAGACAAAGACTTTCAATGCCAAGGACATGTTGAATCTAGATTCATAATAGCTCGTCTTCTGTCCGAACTCCAGATCTTACTGTCAAACTGTTTCCTGTGTACTAAACTTTATACTTCAGCCTTTTTTAGTTACTTTTATTGTTTTTTACCTTTTGAGAGCCAATTAGATTTTCCTGCTGTCCACATATGTAGGATATGTCATGAACCATACGACGCCCAATACAGTCTTCTAAAGTGTGCAGCTTCTAAAGGTGAGGTGGTAGTGGTGTCCAGGATGGGGCTGATGTTAGATATGTGAACTCTAAATGTTATTTCAACACCAGCTTACTGCATATTAGTGGATTTACATTTCACCTTGTAAATGCCAAGGCTATTAGTAATTATTAATTGGCCATTCCAAAGTAAATGTTCCATTTGTTTCCTATTCATCAGTTTAGAAGATGGGCATTCAGCATTTGCTACTAAGATTACAGGTCTAATTGTCTCTCTAGGAGAATGGACAGCATAACACACCTCTATTGTGTGTCCTGATGGAATTCAGGAAACAGATTTTTATAATCTACAAACTAATAGTGATAAAAAGGAATTAATTAATAAGAAGGAAGGTATAAATATCAAGCTAAATTAAGTGCAGACATCTGTGTATCAATTTAATTTACTGAGGTGAACCTGAAGTTACGAAGGATATGAATATATCTTTGTCTTCTTACACATTCTGCTGACAGAAGCCACTGAAAACCTGAATATCTTCCTACCTCCAAATGTTTCATACTCTTATGAAATGTGCAAGCAGTCTGAGAGAGAAAAGAAGCATATCTGTATTCCGTTTTCACAGTAGAAGTCCCAGTGCAGCTAATATTAAACAGGAATCTCTTCCTAAATCTAAAACATTTCCAGTTCTTTCTAATAAAAGGGAAAACTTCAAACATGTTTTATTTCCACCTGTCTAAGGATGGAAAAAATATGCATTTGGTTGGTTTAACTTACTGATGTTATTTTCCTCTATAATAGGAGAAGGGGTTATACTTTGAAGAGCTGGCAAGTGAATATTGACAGGTGCAGCTTGAAAAGAGTGTCTCTGGTAAAAGTAGATCATTAACATCCTTGCTTATCTCTTCAGGGAGACATAGCTGTTTAAAAAAGTCTTGCTTACTTGGATGATGCAGCTGTATACGTTTTTATTTACTTCAAGAAGTTCAGCAATGCGTCTATGAAGCCTGTCTGCATCTGGCTTAGATTGCCAACCAGTCACACCTTAGATTTCTGAGATATCATAAGTGTTAATATTGTATTGGGTTCAGGTATAGGATGAAGAAAAAGCAGAGGCATTCAATGCATTTTTCTGCCTCAGTCTTCTTATACTTATAGACCCTGGTCTGTCCAGTCCCCTGGGTCAGAGGACCACGAGTGTGGGAAAATCAGCTTTCTTCCTGTGAACAGCATAAGTGTAAGGGACTAGCTGTATCACCTGAATATTCACAAGTCCACAGAGACTGATGGGATTCATCCTAAAGCAGTGAGGGTGCTAGCAGATGCTACGGCAGGACCCCTCAATCACCTACCAGAGGTCTGGAGAGACATCTGCTGACTGGAATCTACCAGTGTTATTCCAACCTGCAAAAAGAACATGAGGAAAGATCCAGGAAATGGCAGACCTGTTAGCCTAACATCTGTTACTGGAAAAGTTTTGGAGAAGATTATACTGAGTACTATTGAAAGGCATTTAAAGAATAATGCAATCATATGACACAGTCAACCTTGATTCACAAAGGGAAAGTCCTGTTTAATTTTATATTCTTCTATGATAAAGTCACATGGCTAGTGGAGGAAAGAAAGGTGGCGAATGTAGCTTTTCAGGACTTCAGTAAGGCTTGGTCAATGCCCCAAGCCTCAGTGTTGAACAATTTGGACAATGCCCATGAGAACATGCTTTAACTTCTGGTCAGCCCTGAACTGGTCAGGCCATTGGACTAGATGATCATTGTAGGTCTCTTCCAACTGAAACAGTCTATTCAATTTTAATACAGTGATATTTCCAAAAGTATTAAGGCACATGTAAGCAGTTTTATTTAAAAAAAAAACAACAAAACACTTACATGCTTAACTTTTAATTTTTTTTTAAAGGATTTTTTGTATTTCTGAAAACTCTTACTAGACAACTATCTATATTCCTGTGCGTATGAACACTTCTGCAAAATAGGTCCATGGGGAATACCATAAGCACCTCCAGCAAGTTCTACTGTGTTTTTAGTGTTACTTCAACACTGTTCTGCAATCACTGCTGTAATTATCTAAACGTTCAGTCTAAGCTTTCAAATACAGACATCTGATTCTGGAAAAAAGTTATACACTCAACTGTATTTTACATACAGATGGATTTTGAAATTCAACTAAGATTGCCATGAACAGTGTTTTGTATTTTGAGCAGAACCGTGATTCATTATTGTATGAACAAGTAGTTCTGTAAATCAGAAAGCTTATGCTCCTATCTTCTTTATTTGCAAAGGTAGATAGTTGTGTAGATGCACAAATATGTAGGTTAGTGTGTTTTCACTTGCGGTTACAGGACTGAATCCAATTTGACTACTAATGTATATTACACTTGAGAAGGAAAATGATTCTTAAAAACATGCCATGGGCAAGGTCACTTCCCACTAGACCAAGCTGCTCAAGGCCCTGGCTAACCTGGCCTTCAACACTGTCAGGGACAGAGCATTCAAAACTTCCTTGGGCAGCCTGTTCCAGCGCCTCACCACCCTCACAGTAATGAACTTCTTCCTTATATCTAACCTAAATCTACCCTGTTTAAGTTTGAATTCATTACCTCTTGTGCTATCACTACAGTGCCTGATGAAGGGTCCTTCTCTGGCATCCTTGTAGGACCCTTCAGATACTGGAAGGCTGCTATGAGGTCACCACGCAGCCTTCTCTTCTCCAGGCTGAACAGACACAACTTTCCAAGCCTCCCTTCACACGGGAGGTGCTCCAGTCCTCTGATCATCCTCGTAGCCCTCCTCTGGACTTGCTCCAACAGCTCCATGTCCTCTTTATGTCGAGGACACCGGAACTGCACACAGTATTCCGAGTAGGGTCTCAGAGAGCAGAGCAGAGGGGCAGGATCACCTCCTTCATTATTGATCTGTCTGTCTAGGCTCACAAATTCAATTGTGGGAATACAAGTGAGAGACTGTTCCTCTCTCCAAAGACCTTAATGTCTCTCTGGACAAGGCAGACAAAACTGAAAAGAGATACAGCCTCAAATATTTTTCAGCCTGATTCAATATTAGTAGGAGTTTTCTGAAGTACTAGTGGAAATGTTGCCGTGTGCCCATTTACTTTCTACTGCCAGGTAGCTTGTAGCAGGTAACTAAAGTGAGCAAATGTCCCAGTAAGGTTGAATTTCTCAATCAGTTGGTGCAGTAGAAAGATTCCGCTGTGAATTCTGATATCCTGGGAAAGGGTAGTGCTGTTGAGGAATCCTAAAGCATTCTATAAAGACTCTGACTGGACAAGCACCATCTGGAAAAAGCATTGGACTGCTGCCAAGAGGTGAAGCAGCACTTGCATTTCTTGGATTATCATGTTCAATTGTGCAGGGATTTGGGGAGAGTATGCATAAATCTGAGAAAGCACAGATGGAGAAGATGATTTCTGAAGGTACTTTGAGCCTAGGATTTTGTTATTTCAAGCTATATGCATCAACTGAGAATATGAGTGACACTGATTTTGTGTATATGCAGATGCATCCAAGAATCTGACTGCAGTATCTGTATAGGAATACCTTGGTGTTTTTCATTAATTTGGAGGTATCTACTGGTTCAGAGCTGTTTCTTACTGTCACTAACTACACCTCACTAATCTCAGTAGCTGAGCAGAGATGGAGGTTTCAACCTGCATTCAAGAAAAATTATGATTTTGAAGACAATAAACAAGCCATACAGAGTGTATTTTCCTTTTCTGCGTAGATAAGGACAAAAATTTAAAGTCAAGGTTATGCTGATGAAATCAAATACTGAATTGCTGGGAGTTAGATGGCAGTATTAGCTTACAGTACATTTCTGATATCTTGTTCTTTTTTGCAGGTTTTCATAACTTTCTTGTGACTATATCTTTTTTTTTTAGTATCTTAGTATTGTGTTAAGCAACATGACTAATCTGTCATGCACTTCTTTTTCCTTTGCCATAGGACAAATGTGTACAGTGGTGTGACTTGGTTTGTTTTGTTTTTTTTTTTCCTTCTTACCTTTCTACCTCTCTTTGATTTGTAGTTCCTTTGTAGGAACTTCTGGAAGTCATCTGAGTAATGTTGCTGCTCTGCAGAGACTTTTGAGACATATTTGAAGATGAGTAATGCAGTCTTGCAGACCAGGGGGATTCTAAATTGGTGCAACTTACAGCTTCTTCTGCTGTCACAGTATATCATCTGCACTTAGCAAAATCTCTGTGGATTGTTTTAAACACAGTATTTATACAGAGGTTTGTTTGTCAACATGTAAGTTGTACACCCCAGCTCATCCTCTTTTACTTGGTAGAATTCCAGTGCTGAAGGGCCTGAAGAGAGAAGAAAGGAAGAAGTTAAATTCTAGTTCCTCGCTCAGAGCTGTTCCTGGTTTCATCTTCTCTTAGCACTTTCACTAGGAAAGTAGTTACATAGGTAACTGATTTATCTCTGTGCCGTTGAGTAGGTTTATTTTGTGACACTTTATTTGCCACTTCAAATTTGACCCTAAATATAAATGACTGTGGAAATGGTTTCTCTTAACCATTTTACAGTTCAAGACATTTCAGAAATAAACACAGTTAAAGTCTCAAATGTCTTGTTAAAAAGGATTCAATGAAGAAAAATGATTGCTAATTAAATTGGTTTAGACTAAACCTTTACAGATGTTAAAATATGCACTGTTGATTTTCCTCTGCAGGTGCATGCGTAAGGCTTGCAAAATAAACCACCTCTCCATCCTGGCATAGGTAAAACTATGTTTTAGATTATGCTATTCTGAGAAAGTTCCTCAGAGTATATTAAATTGTATTTCCAGTTATATGATTCAGTTTCTGAAAGGACTGTTTTCTAGGAGAGACACTTTGTCACTGAGGACATAAGCATGGAGGCACTCAAAACAAATGTGTATCAAGTGGATGTGGATGGAGATGTAGGTAGGTGATGACACACACTTTGGGTCCATGCTTATGCTCCATAAAGGGATAGACAGCCCATTTGTTAGAGCTTGTTTCAAGGCTGCAGCTGATGCAAGGCGAAGTTAAAGAGGAATTGGAGCAAAGAGAAGCAGGTATGCCTTCTGCTTTGCTTATACTAAGGGAAGGATGAAACCAGTGATACATAAATCTGGATGATTGTCAGAGTAGCCAGTCAGGTTAGAGGACATCAGCATGGCTTCAAAGTGTGTTCATTTGGAAAAAGCTCTTTTATTTTCCCTCTACCTGACAGTAACTGTTTCCTCAGTTAAGAAATATGCTCTCTTTTTGAAGAATGTGACTACTCATGCATGCAGACACATGCGAATGCTAGTATCAGCAAGTTCCAGGGACTGTGTTTATCAGCTGGTGGTCAACATTATGTATTTGCAGTTTCTATTTGAAATTTCTACCAAAACAAACTTTTAAGAAAGACTGTATTCTTTTCAGATTGACCACTAGGCTTGTCTTTTCTGGTTGCATGTGTGCAATGTTCATACTTACATTTTGAGAAAAAAAACCACACCATGTTACCTTCTCTTGAGAAATGCACTCAATTCTTATCATATAGGCTGACTGCAGTATGAAGGGAATCTTCATTTCCACATTTTTCTTTAGCTTAAATGACTGCATTATCAATGACCATCTTGGATTGAAATACCATTGTCAACATTTTACTTCTACATCCACCTCTTAAATCCTGGGAGAAAGAGAATATTGAAACTCAAAAAGGCAGCCTTACTCTAGATTCTGCTGAGTTACAAGTTTATTTGCAATTTCAACACTCTACAACATGCTGTTGTGTACTTTTATTAGAGATATATTTTGCTAATAATTCAACACTTACTAGATAATTAATAGATGACACCTTAAGGTGTTGCTAGTGAACTACAGAAGCTTTTACATGTGTGCCACTGGTAGAGTCTAGAGCAGTTTTTTACTTCAATTCAGTTTGCTCTGTGGGAAGTTTAGCAACTCCTGTGAGATGGGTTTACTGGGGACTTGACTGCAGTTTTCAAGTCATATATACTAACCTCAGGCTTTGCTGTAAATCAGAGTCATGCAGCCTGCTCACTCACTCCCCGCCTTGCTCCCTCAGCTCCCGGTGGGATGGGGAGAAGAATCAAAAGAATACAACTCCCATGGGTTGACATAAGAACAGTCCAGTAACTAAGGTATAACACAAATCACTGCTGCTACAACCAACAATAATAACAATGACAAGGGAAATAACAAGGGGAGAGAATACAACTGCTCACCACCGACCCCGACCAAGCAGTGATCCGGCCCTTCCGGATGACTGCCCCCAGTTTATATAGTGGGCATGACGTGCTATGGTATGGAATACCTCTTTGGCTAGTTTGGGTCAGGTGTCCTGTCTCTGCTTCCTCCCAGCTTCCCCTCCTCCCTGGCAAAGCATGAGTCTCAGAAAGTCCTTGGTCAGACTAAACATTTTAAGCAGCAACTAAAACATCGGTGTTAGCACTATTCTCAGGCTGAAAGTCAAAAGCACAGCACTGCACCAGCTACGAAGAAGGAGAAAAATGACTGCTGCTGCTGAACCCAGGACAACTAACAGACTGTAGAAGCAAAGAATCCTATGGAACACAGGGAAAGTGTTCCCCTTTTACCTACAGAAATTTTATTATATCCCCAAAGTTGTTGCCTCCAAGACTGAAAAATGGGGAGGGGTCTGGGTGGCATTGGTTTTTTTCTTTGTCCTAAGATGTTTAGTTTATGGCTCCCAAGCTCTTGATGAGAGGGTTTTCTTTTAATTAGTTTCACTATGTAGAAGTAAATTTCCTTTTCACATTCCCTCCCCCAGCCCTTGGGAGTCTTTCTACTGTCTTCCTTTTTTGGATAACTTTGGATATAACTTAAATCCTTCATTTAATTCCTAGGTAGAGGTTTCCAGTGAAAAGGAGAGCAGTAAGCTTTCTAAATCTACCAAGAATTATATGACCTAGATTTTCTAGGAGTCTTGAAATGTAGAAAAACTTGCAGCAAACCACTTTCTTAGTATTTAGATTTTTATATCCCTCCCATGTAGTAATGCCTTATTATGCATTTCATTGCGGAAATATTACACATAAAAGAGGCTCTAGGAAGGGAGGCTCTAAGGTTGCTAGTAAGGAGTTGAGTTTATATATTGAAATCAAAGGTATATGCATGGGGTGTGAAAGATTGTCCCTCCTATTTTGTAGTTTTATGTCAAAAAAAGTTATTATTATTTAGAGGTGAGAAATAGCTTTCAAATATTTTCACAAAAAAATATCATGACTTCATATCGTATAATAGTTTGAGTTGGAAGGAATGTTAAAGATTATCTAGTTCCATCCCCCCTGCCATGGGCAGGGACGCCTTCCACTAGACCAGGTTGCTCAAAGACCTGTCCATCCTGACCTTGAACTCTTTCAGGAACTTGGCAGCCACAGCTTCTCTGGGCAACCTGTGCCAGTGCCTTACCATCCTCACAATAAAGAATTTCTTCCTAACATATCGTATGTTGATATGTTAAATGGATACACAAACTATGTTTGAGGAATAACTGTAAGCTGAAATAAATCTAAAGATGTGAAATTGGCTAAGAGCATCCTGCAGCTGTACAGTGGTATAAAAATGACTTCTGTTACTTTGTCTTCACCTTAATGCAGAGTTTCAAGTCCTGACACTCCTCCATGTGTCCTAAACATTGTATGGGCAGGAGACTTGCTTGCACAAATATATTTTACTTTGTCTAGGATCTAATTTTAATGGAATTTACAGCAAAGCAATCTCTGACACCTCTTTCCCTCCTGTTAAATTTCAGTAAAATCTATTATGTTGTTTCAAAGAAGTCATGGGTGTAGTGTAGAATAAATATATTAGACAAAGTCATCTCTGAGTACCTTTTCAGGACAAGTCAATATTCCTTAACTGTGGAATTCCTAATTGGCAAGAGGATGATGATGCACTCTTCAGTCACATGCCTGTAATATTCAAGCATATAGATAAAAGATGATTTTACAGCCTCAATTTAGCTTTCACTAGTGTTAATTCTGGAGTCTGTTCAAAATTTTTTTCGGATCACAAACAAGGAGGCCTAGAACTTCAGAAATAGCCTTTCTGTTTTCTGAAAAAAAATTAATAATTCTTAAAATAGCTGAAAAATAACTTGCTGAAGCCAGCAATTTTGTGTTTGTGTTTGTACTAAAATAAGACAAAATGAGCAAATCATCAGATACTGAACTTAAAGGTGAATTTTTCATGGAATTACTTTTTTCCAGAACTTGACCGTCGTGGTGAGGGAAAGAAAGAATGAAATAGAGCAGGAACAACAATTATTATTGGAACAGCAGAAACGCTGCTCTTATTTCTTTACAAAAAATATTTTTGTGGTTTATTTTATTTTATTTTATATCATCTAATTTGTAACCACACTTAGCTGTTATTTGAGGATTTTTTGATTGGTTTGTTTCTTTAGATTGTCGGTTTGGTTTTGCAGTTGTTTTGATTTAGGTTGAGGTTTTTTACCCTGAATAATGGACAGGCTATTTAGTATTTTAGTACTTTATTCAGAGCCTGGGCCAAGTATTTGGCATTGGTGAGAACAAGGCTTATATGCCAGTCTTGATTTGAGAGCAGAATATAAAGCACCCTTCAGCTGAGAGCTTTTGTCCTTGTTTTTTAGCATTTTGGGGGCATTACCAGTAAATATTTTGTTTATTTAGAGAGGCTTCAAATATAGGAAGAAAACACCCAAGAAAGGAAAATTTCCAGAGGGCCCTTCAAAGTGCATCTATTCTGCCTAAGGCCAAGTTTTGCTCCCTTTTTTGTACCAGTTTTGTCTGCATAGGTTTTAGGGTTTGGGTTGGGCTTTTTCTTCTTTTTTTGTTTGAAGGAGGTAGGAAGCTATGTTTATTTACCTATTTATCTTAATAAAATTACATAGAATCATAGATTCAGCTAGGTTGAAAAAGGCTTTTAAAATCATCAAGTCCAACCATTACCCCAGGGCTGCCAAGTCCATTACTAGACTATGTCACTTAAAGGCCTCATCTACACAGTTTTTGAACACTTCCAGGCGTTAAGGTCTAATATCAAGCATAAAAATGTCTTCATGTGAGGATCTCCTTTTTTGACAACATTGATGCATTTGCAAAACATGCAAATGAGGAAAAAACCCAATATTTAAAACTTGAGACATGCTGCTATTCAGTCCACAGAAATACTGTGGGGTGGAGGGAGGGCGTATGTGCTTATTTGGATTATAAAATCTTCATTCATTAGATCGTTGTGACTTAAGTTGTTTTTTGTCCCTAGGAAAGAGTGCATTAAATACCTTCATTTTAGCTAATCAACATCATTTATCTATTCCTTGAAAGACAGGATGTATCCACAGGTTGACAGAGCTTATCTGTCCAATCTCAGCTCAAAAATTGCTCACATCAGGAATTCTCTTTGCAGCAGGAGCAGTACTATCCCTGCTCAGTACTATTAACAAAAGCAGGCATAAACCAGTCTTTTTTGGTTACTAGTTAAAGGCAGATGGTCTTGAACCAGCTAGTCCTAATCTCAGGTTACTAGTCTATATCTTGTACTGTTATTTTCAGTGATACAAAAATGGAAGTGAGGTGAAAGGGAGGAAAAAACACAATTTAGAAGTACATTATAATTTCAGACTTGTGAAATTTCAGGTGTATGGAAAAAAGTATTGATGCTTACTGAACTGAATAGGAGCTCTTCCATGGCCTTCATTTGGCAGAGAATCATGGCTACTTTAATTATGACCATAAAATTACTCTGAAACAAGATTAGAAAAAGCATCAACCATCTGCTTTTCAGGAATATGCAAAGGGCTTGGCTGGCTGTGAAGGATATGCTGGGAAGGTATGTCATCAGGTATGTCATCCTCACTGTAGTGAGGAGAGGAAAAAAAGAAAAAAAAGGAAGTTGATAGGATAATGGAGTCCGCAGCTTTTACAGGCGGAAGAAAACAGAGTGTGAGAGAGGTGGGAGGAAAACAAAAAAAAAGAAAGGAAAACTCATGTTCAGCAATTGTAATTCATATGTTTCTGACAGGAAGTTTAAAGGCTAGTGACGTTTAGAAAGACCTTGATTTATGTTATATTATTGTCATAAAATTAGTTGCATGGGTAGAAGAAAAATGAACATGATTAAAGTAGTCAGTGAATCACAATCAGAAATTTCAGCTGTTGAATCCATTAGGTAGGAAGTTCCAGTAATGCTTTCTGTAGCCATCTAGGTATTTGTAATTTTTTTAGTTATGATAACTGTCATTGATCTGTATCTTAGTTGGGATAATTATATTATAAATGATGGTCTCTTTCTGTAATGAATATATATTTCTTTGTGCTGCTCAAGAAATAGATGTTTGTTTGTCAACAGGGTATTTTTAATACAAGTAAAGAAGTAAAAAATATAATAGTGACTTAAAAGTATGATAAGTAAGGTATTGGTTTACCTTTAAAAAACCCAAACCCCATTATAGTCATTGGAAGGTACTTGTGAAACAGTAGATGAATAATTTCGGTCGTCTGAATTCCCCTTCAAATCTTCATTGAAATGAACCTGTGCAGCCTCTTCTGTCCCTCATCAGTTGTTTGGCCAGCCCATGATTTACAGTTTTTACAGCCTTAAGCTCTTGATCTTGCTACTAATGCCTGCTAGTAATTCACTGGTTTGAAAAGAATGTGCAAATTCCTGGGCTCATGTCATATCCACTCCTTTTTCCCTTGATGTCCGCGCCAAGTCAAATAGCTCTCACAGATGTTAGAAACTTGAAATGCTGCAAATGTAAGAAACTTAAAATGCTGTTAGTTTTCATGGTCATTATTTTTCTGAAGTAACTAAGTATATTTAGAGTAGATGTCTGGTTCATTTCAGGGCAAACCCCCAAAAACTTCTGACTTTTAAAGGACTGAAGTATGAAGAATTAATTTCTCACAGTCCTTGATGCTTTCCAAGTGAGTAACTAAAGCAGCAATTACTTGGTAGCTGTGCAAAAATGCTTTCTAGGCTAACCCATGTCCTGTGTAAGAGGACTGATAGAGTTAAACTCTGCCAAACCAGAAGCAATGGTGTTGAAAAAGGTTTTGAATGCAGTAATGCTACAGGTGGGAGGCTGTGGGTAAGGTACAAATCCCTGAATTGTTAGGGCTGAATCATGATTCACTAAATATGAACCTTCCCACTTACTGCTTCAGCTATGTGCTTTCTTCAGAGAGTGTCAGAAGTGAAAAACTTGAGATCTCTGATAAGGTCAAAAAACTGATTAGCTCAGTCACCTATGACTCAATTTATGCAATCAAATGCAGGGTGTGGAAGGGGGGGAGGTTTGCAAAAACAGTCTTAACCATCCTCAGAGTTTATTTTAATAACCTGGAGATTGTGGCTTATTCAAAAATGGAGAAAAATGATGTTTTGGGATTTGTTTCTTTTCAATAAAAGGAAACTGACTGTCTTTTTCTGGAAGTGGAAGAATGAATGGAATGCTAGAAACTGTAAAACTTTACTGAAAACCCCCATACATGAATGTGAGTACTTCCAACTTTATGTTAAGTTTAATATCACCATAGTATGATCTTGTACATCCTCAAGGTATACAGTTAGGAAGGACATGTTTTGTACTTTTTTATTAGGAACTGTTTACGCTTTAAATAGGAAGCTACTACAAATAAGAGCTGCTAGACCTGATACCTATCTTGAAGTTCGGCAGGGTGCAGGGGGGGAAGGAGAGAACTATCTACAGTGTTAGAAGGAGGGAAAAGTATGTAGGTGAAATGAATCTTTCTGATTTTTTAGCAGCTTCCCTCACCACCACCCAACTACTGCTTTACTTGTAAAAACAGCATGGTCTTTTTGCAGTGTTTTGTTTTCTTTATTCTTGCCCCTTGAAGGCAGTGACCCAGGCCCTTTTCTTACTGCAGGATCTAGGCAACAAAACTGCTCTATTACAGTTTCCTTGAGGTCTAGTTCTCCAAAGTAAGCAATCATCAATCTTTAGTGTTTCTTTTTTTTTCTTCCGCACCAGTTCTTCTTTCCTTTCTCCTCAAGATGATGTTTTTTCTGCTGTTGTGGTTGTTCTCCAAGCCTTTGGCGCCTCTCCTTTAATTGTCTTCTCTTTTGTTTTATTTTTTTTTATTATCATTTTAATTCAAGGGAATCCTGGCACCCTGACAACAAATCTCCCTAACCTCAAACTTTTGGCTCAAGCATAAAACATTTGTGGTATTTTAAAGACCCTCAGGCTATTTAATGCTGCAGCTGTGACAATGACTTTGAGTACAGCAGGGAAACAACAACAATTTGGATAGAGTTTAGGCAGGCTGTGAAGAACACCACTGAATCACTGGTGTCTGAAGCTGCCTAAAGTTGGGGAATGCGTTATTTTATGATTGCAGGGTATTTTGATTGCGTGACAGAGTAAAGGTATGAGCACTTCATAAGATGATGCATATCCAGAGCAGAAATGTTAGCTTTGTCAGCCTCTCACTGCAAATGGGTAACTCTAGCAGTATGGGCTGTTCCTGTTGAGTCTCTTCAGGGACAAAACGTCTTGCAGAGGGATCTAGATAGATTGGAGCACTAGGTTATGATCAGTGAGATGAAATTTAATGATTCATAATGCTGGATTCTGTACCTACAGTAAAGTAACACTGGAAAACAGCCCTACAAAATGGGATATGGGGCCAGTAGTTGACAGAAGGCTCAATAGGAGTCAGCAGCGTGCCCTGGCAACCAAGAGGACAGGCAAAACGAAATACAGGTTTGGTCTATAGGAAACTTGCTGTAACATCTCACTAAGGCACTAGCAAAATCACCTGTGGTTTATCAGGCAGATTTGCTGCTCTTTCACATAGGCATGCGAGCTTGAGTCTTAGGTACACTTGTGTTCAGTGTGTGCAGTGGTGCTGGGTGTTTGGGGACTCCTGCAATTGCTTATGTTGGCACAGCAGTCTGGTCCCCAGCTGGAAAGACCAGAATCATGACCCAGTGCATCACACTGTATCTTCAAGATTCAAAGTGCTTCAGTTTTTATTTGGAAAATAAGTAGACATAGGTCTGTTTGTTGGTTTGTAATGGGCAGCTTCTACCACATTTGTTATGAAGGTTTGGGAGAATTTGCATGCATGTACATCGACAAGCCACCCTGGCACAGCCTGGCTCTCCACTTCCAGCAGCTATAAATTTTTATCTCACATCAGAACAGATGGAAATCATTCACACATCTGAGCAGCAAAAATCTCAAAATCGCCTGGGCACATTGGCTGACATTTGGCTGGCTATTTGTTGTTTTCTTTGCTAGTTGATTTCCAAGGCAAAGTACATATTGTCAGGCATCTGCACACAGTGGGCATAAAACGATAATTTGAAAAAAAAAAAATAAAAATAAAAATCAAACAAAGCACCTGAGATAATGGTGGCTTCTTCCAGTAGGAATAATTGCATGCTGTCAGCACTCCTGAACAATGCATAAACAAGACACTGATCTCTGGAAAACTTGTGACTACTCACTGGTTCAGAAGTTCAGCAGCCAGATACATCAGGGAAAGCATCTTATAAGCTTTAATTTTGCATTTGAATCGAAAAAAATGAACTCATGGAACTGAGGAATGGATTCCAGCGTTGTCACTATTGCCTTCAATATTCATTGCCTGTGAAAGAAACCTTCCCAAACACTACCCTGCTTTGCTTGCATGCAGACCAAGAAACAACTGTTTTGTTGCTTCAGTGATAATTCTTTTTAAGAGCTCACTTTTCATAGTAATTGGAGTCTTTAATAGGTATAATGACAAATTACAGAATGAGATTGGGGTGAAAGCTGCAAGGATCTGAGTGAGGCCAGCATAAAAGGAATGAAAGTTTCATGCCTGTGTTCTGTGAAAATAATTTTACTAAGTGAACAAAAGGATATTGTGATTCAGAGCACTTAAGAATACTCTCCAGAAGTAGCTTCCGTATCATCTGGAACTGAAGCAGCAAAAATTGCTTACATCAACTTTGTTGTAACATGCTGCATTTTTTAGTACTTTGTGGTTTTCATAACTGCAGCTCAGAGTTGTTACATAAGTCAATGTCCATTACAGCTTGGTCACTAGTTGCTAATATGTATCTGGAAAAGCTAAATGCCTCTAAATCTGAATTACAAATGTATTAAAAAATTAGGAAAATATTTCAGGTTTGGACCATTTTGTGACTGTCTTTTGTTTTCCTTTTATTTCTGTCCACTTGTTCTTGCTTGTGTTGAGCTGGGATATGTGATCAGTTCATGACCTCTCATCTTTCCTAGATATTTTTGTTTTCTTAACCAATTATTTCTTTTACACATCAGTAAGTTCCTGAACAAATAGGTTAGGTAGTTGATTCCCTTAGAAAGAGGATAGAACTTTACCAAGAATGTGTTTCTTAGGCTGAGATGTTTTATAATATTCCTTGTGAATTATTAAGTCATATAACTGACTTGGGGAAATAAAGGCAATTCTGAGTGCCACTGATGTAAATTTATAGGTGCACCATTATATGTTGTTCAAAACAATATTTACTGTTTATTTTTTATGGCCAAAATAGCTTTGGAACATAAATATGCACTCTCAGATAAACAAAAACTGATCCAAAGAAGCTGTTATGAGCAGGCAACAAAAAGCTAGGTGCTTATCTAGCTTTGCATTGTTATAAACTTCCTTCAGACAATATGTGATCTAAGTCAAGGTTAACAGTATTCTCTAAATAGTTGGGATAGATGGTAAAGCATTTTGTAATTTATCAAATTATCCAATTAATGTCAAGTTTCCATTAGAAATCCCTTTGGCAGAGGTTCTTAAAGGAATCTCCATAAAGTTTCATTTATGCCAAAAACATCTGCAAAGACTTTATCAAAGACTAGGGAGTCTAAGACTGGTTAGCATCCTCTGAGGTGGGTCATTTTAAGCTCTAGGGCTTGGTTTAGACTCTCACTGATTGCAGTGGGATTTGAATTAGGGCTCTTAAGATTTAGAAAAGGATAAAAGAAAACATTTGGCTGATGATGAAGATACCAGTAAATCAAAGACAAGCAAACAAACAAACAAACAAAACAACCCCAAAACCCCCCCAAAAAACCCAACAACCAAACAAAAAAACGCAAACCTAAAAAAAGCCCAGAACAAATATGATACCTGGAAATACTTCCAATCTTACATAGAGGTGCCTGTGTCCAGGAGCACTGATTCAGATAAAGAAACAGTAATTTTACTGAAAAGATTGTAAAAAACTTCTAATTTCCATCCTTTTGAAAGCTGAATCTCATAATATATATTTTTTTCTGCATCAGGATAAAATTTGGTAACTTCACAGTTCCAGGTTACTGTCAGTAAACTGTCAGAAAACAATTTCCTTTAAATTTATTCAATCTTAACCATGTTTTTTGGCTTTGTTGTAGAGTATTGGGTGATGCTGGCTGCAGCTCAGGAGTCTGGTGTGCTCGCCCTGGACTGCTGCAGAAGGCTCCTCCCCATCACCTCCCTTCCAAGGGGTCTGCTCACAGCAGTGAGCAATAGCCACTCTGGTCATAGTCCATGCTGCTGTTGAAGCCAAGTGATTACCTGCAATAAAGTATTTCGGGTCAGCTAAGTGTTTCCAAGTATCTCACTTGGCAAAAAGCAGTGTAGCAGGGCTGATTTTCTCTTTGTTGCTGTTTGTTTTTTGTTTGGTTGGGTTTTGGTTTTGGTTTTTGGTTTTTGATTGGTTGGTTGGTTGTGTTTTGTTTTTTTTTTTTCTGGCAGGGAAATGAATGGCAATTGTTTGAAAGATATTTAAAGTTGAAGCTTTTCTTTCGATAGAAAATCCTCTCCTGCTTCTTTCTGGATATTGCAGACTCTTAAATCTGAATCTAAGTAACTGCAAAAAAAAGTGCTAACTGGTAGACTTTCCCAGAAGCATATTCAGAACAGCCATACCTTTACTTATTAGCGGTTTCCATTCTGTTAAAAGGATGATAAAATTTTCCTCAGTGTCCCACATGCAGACCATTTGGCATCTCTATATTAGTGAAACCCATCTATTATATAACAATTGTAAATCATCAATGATAACTGTGTCATCTGGGGCACCAGAAAAATATGTACTTGATATTTTATTCAGCAGGAGGTAATTATAATGGCACCTTAGTGCACAGTGAATGTAGTTCCCTTGCTCTACATAATTTTTTTATTAATTGCATTAATTAGTATCTTTTTATTTTTAAATCATAAAATGCTCCTCTTTCCAAGCCCTGAGTACATGCATATAATTTAAACTCATCATAAAATGTCTGTCCACTCATTTAACTTCAATTATATAGAAATATGCATAAGCAAATGTAATAAAATAGACCCATTTCTAGAGCAGTCATATCTTCTTATCTATCCTTATGCTCTTTCGTTAATACCAGGAGGAAAGATAACCTGTCAAATATGCTAGGAAACTAGTTAAGTGCTACTAATATCAGGAGTAGACTAAAGAAGAATGAAGATGCGAGTCTGTTAATATTGTCAAAGCATCTGCTGTCTTTCCTGGAATCAGCATTTTAGCCTTCAGTGAATGATGTAATCACCATAAACTTTTATAAAGCTGTTAGC
Source organism: Psittacus erithacus (assembly GCA_009867235.2). NCBI lineage: Eukaryota > Metazoa > Chordata > Aves > Psittaciformes > Psittacidae > Psittacus > Psittacus erithacus. The sequence goes on along the minus strand of WYDI02012868.1, from coordinate 15,757 downwards.
ATTATCTGCCAGTTAAGACCTTTAGATTTCATGAGGTGCTGTTTTAAGTCTTTATTTTTGTGCGAGTTCTTCTCACCTTTTCTGACTAATGACTTTCAAGCCTTCACTTTTGTCACTAGTGTTACAAAAGTCAAAGCCACATTTTCTGATGGGGTAAAAGGAAAGAGAAGACTGACTGCAGTGGGGTTTCAATAATTTATGATGAAAATAACTGCTGATCTTTAGAAGCAATGGTAGTCAAATGGTAGCGCGTCAAAAAGGCTGGTATGTATACATATATATATGCTTTATATGCATAATTTTTATATGTATACAAATCATATGGATCCTATGATATACATAGTTATAAATATATGAAATGATCCAAACCTAGTTACTCACTTCAGTTATGAGATCTTAATCACCGCATCTCCTGGACTCCGCAAGATCTAAATATTTATAAATATCCCTTCGATTTAATATCCAAAGAGATTTATTTAAAAAATTTGAATGGCTGAAAATAACTCTAAATACTCGTGCATGTAGGTAAATAGACATGATAATAACCATATTGGCCTACCCAGAACATTGTTTTAATCTGATTTTATGCCTGAAATGCTAGTGAAATAGCTTGTTTTGTTTTGTGTTTTAGTCAGAGTTTCCAAAGACTTTAACTTAGTTGTTTCCCAAAAGCTGTTTGATGTTAATAAGGTTACCTCATGTAATGATGTACAATTAACATTAATTAATGTTAATTAATAATCAACAATTAATAACGATGAACAGTCAACACAATGATGTTAACATATCTACAAGTCTGTTGCAGATATACACAGCAAGGGAACCCTTTCCTTTGCTGAGAATTGCAATGATTAATCAAAGCACTGCATCTCCAGGGTGGCCCTCTAGCAAACTTGTCACTAAATATTTTCATTTAAAGCAGGCGTACAATATACAGAAAAGACTTAAAGAATTATACTAGAAAGCCTTCTGGGATTTCAGTGTTTCCCAGAGGTCAATTTTTTGATGGCATTAACAACATTCTGTAGAGATACCTGTGTCAAATCATTCTCTGTCCCTCCATGACTCTAAGCAGTATGACATCCTGCAGTATATATTACTACATGTATTCTTTAGGTATTCAAAACCTGGCAAATTATTTGAGTTAGATTACTTACTTTTTCAGAAGTTATGACTACTTCTGCACTTCAGTTCCTGATGAAAAAAATAAGAGCTCTTTTCCAAATTTTCAACCTTGAGATTACCCTGGTACTTGGTAAATTAAGGTTTACAGTCTTAAAATCACTGTAAATATGCTGCCTTAGTTTACCATGGTGATGGTTTCCTACCCTTCATACTTAGCTAGAAAATCATGATCAGAGAAATGGATCTGAAGTAGTGATCTAAAGCTGGAAAATGAAAAAGAAAATCTTGAAGAACAATGCAGATCATAGACAGTAACCTTGCTGCGCTTCCCGCTGCCTGGAAAGACAATATGTGCAGCAACTGGGCAGGCATAAAAATTCAGAACCATTCTCTCTTTCTTTCCTTTAAAGCAAAAAAAAGGTAAAGTTCTTATCAGCAAAACATGAAAAGATACCACTGCCCACACCAACTCTGCCCTTTCTCTTTAGGCTGTCTCTATTTGAGGGAACCAGACTGGGAAGGGGATCCCTGCAGCTGCCCTTATCAAGTTGGGGAACTGTTCATTAAGCCAACATTCATTTTGTGCAGTTTTGGTGCCACTAAGGAGGATTTTCTACCCATCCAGGTCTTGTAAATCCCCCTACAGTTCCTTACAGAATTTTTCAGGAAGTTTTTAGTATTTCACTGGCCCATTTTCTGTTTTGGATCAGATAGGAATAAGCAGCAGATGGTTTCAGTGACATTTACCATTACTTGTTTGATAAAGGATGAGTATCTCTGTGTCCTCTTTTAAGGGTCCTTGTATTTGTAGAAAGCATGAATTGCAGCAACAAATAGTTTAAAGTAAAATAAATCTACATTTGCTGGATTTCACATACAGTTTTTTAGAGCAGAAAGGAAATCAACGTTGTGACCTCCTGCTACTGTAAATTCCCTCTAGTAATTTCCGAATTTTATTATTATGTTAATATAACTTCAGGCTATGGTTCATCAGTGTTCTCAAACTTACCAGGGAAGTATGAATGCAATATAGAGGCTGGTTTATACTTTCTGTCACTCTTTATTATAAGTGAGTGATAGTCAGAAAATGTGCATTGGCGGGAATAAGAAAGACATTTTATTTACTTCTCCTACTAGCATTTTTTACACAATTCCTCAAATCCTTTTTTTTTTTTTTTTTAATTTATTAATGGGAACAAACCGAAGAAAGATATTTCTCAAGTAGCTTTACTTACAATTTCACTGCTGAATATCAAATTTACAGAAGAGATGAATTCATTCTCCAGCTGTGCTAGCTTTCATTTAAATCATCCGACCTTCATGACATGAGAATAAATATTGCATCCCACTTCTGGCAAAACTAATTTTAGAATTTTAGAGCCAAAAATATAAATGGGGAAATGACAGAATCTTTATTTTGCCAATTCAGAAATCATCTAGTTTGTTTGTAAAGAAATAATCCTTCTGAGATCTGTTACCAAGTTGTCCTTTGATACAGTCATAAAAGCAGTCTATTCCATGATATTTTCAGCTATGCCTTGTTAAAGGTTTTATTTTATTAATGCCAAGCTAATCTAATTATAACTGAGCAGCATTTTTCTGGGAATCATTTCGTGTACCTATTCAAAGCATCTTTAACATTGACTTCATATCCTTTTGTAAGGTAATTTTTGTGTTGCAGTAGTGGGATAGGTAATTAGAACCTGCTCGAGTAAGCATTGTGTAATACTATTTTCAGTGGTGTAAGAATGATACCTGAAGGTATAATTGCCCTTATGTTTTTATGGATTCTTTTAAGATCAAAGCTATTAATTATGAGCAACAAAGACATTCAGACAATCAGAACAAGTGTATATATCAAGCAAAGTCAGGCAAAGGTAAATCTGAAATTGCTTCAACTTGCAGGGAGAAACTTTTAATGTTTATACTAATATACTACTCAAAAATAATTTTAAAAAGCCCATCCATAAAATTATGAAGAAGGATCATGTGTTTCTCTGAGATGATTACGCAAAGCTAGATTGTGTCTCTGTATCTATCAGCTGTATTGCTGTTAGTCTTCATTTCTGATTCTACATCCAGCCAAAAATTCACCTTCTGCCTCCATAAATGGAAAGTCTAGCTAGGAAAGTATAAACTGTAATATGCAATTAAATCTTTATGAAAATTAAGCTTTATGTAGAATAAGAGAATTAATTTATATGAAACTCAGAATTAAGACATTTGGATGTAATAAGAAATTAATAACGAAGATGAATAGGAATAAAAGTTTCTGGATTTATGATAACATAACCAAATTTTTAAAAAGATACAACAGAAAAAAAAATCCCTCTCTCCCTGTGTTTTGTTAAAAAGATGGTCAGCATTATGCATATTCTTTTCTTTCTTTCCTTCCTGTGTTGTTATGAACACGAAGTAACAAAGAGAAGTTTTTAATTTTTACATAGCAAAAGACTTATAAATATAAATAAGAATGGCACTTTCTGGAAGCATGAAGTGTTGAAATACAAATTAGTATCATTTTGTAAAACAGAAATAAAAATGAAATAGTAGTGTGGTTTTGGCTAATTTCAGTTTAAATGCTCTTTTTTGCACTTATTGATTTTTTGATTTTCAGTCAAAAAATAGAGGCCGATTTTGTTAAATTTTTTTGTAACCTGACTTCCTGGAAGAATTTGCTTTAATCTTCATTGTCATAATTCTAAAAATAATATGAACTGTGTATGAATCTGCAACCTAAATATGCCCATACAATCATAAAAGTATTTTATTAACATTACTACATGCTGCTCATATTAAATTGATGTAATTACTTTTTGTAATAAAGCCTTCTAGTAAATTAGGAGGGGTGAGGATTGAAAATTAAACTCTTACTGGTACCAGAACTATGAATCTCACCCTGGGTACTGTATAAAGTAACTGTACAAGATAAGAACTCCATGAATAAAGGCCACCAGTGTTCCATTTTGGGGAGCAGACCAGTCTGAGTACTCACACAGACACCGTTTGAGAGAAAGGCAGAAAAAAACCCATATTTTTGCTTTTTACTGTTTATAGACAGGCATGAGAAGTGATCCTGTAGTTCTAATCCAGTTTTCCTCTGATACTGTTTTGAAACAGCTAGCTGTATGGGCTTCTCAATAAGCATGCATCCATAATGGTTCTCAGGGACTTGCAGTCTTACAGTATGACCAGCCTATAAACTCAAAGTCCTTTGTTACACAGAGTGTGCTTTTCCCTACTGTGCTACACACAAAGGAGGCAGGTAGTTTAAATTCTTATTTCCCTCATATTTCAAGTGGAAATAAATGCTCGATGCCGTCTGTAGAATAAATAAGATGTGAACCCTGCTCAAGTAACCCTCTTTATCTCCCTGAATCAATTTTTGATCTATACAAGAAACATTATGAAATAAGTTATTTTCCATTCCAGTAGGAGAGACTTCTCTGAATGGGGACATTCAATTTAAGGACAAAACTTTAGAAAGAGTAGATTTAAATGTACATTTCAGCTTCACTTATAGGTCCATTCAGCTGTGAATGATGGGAGGAAACTGCAAATGTAAAGGAATGACTATTAATGGTAAGGCACAGGTGCTAGGATTGCTCAAATGGTAATAAATTTACATTGCAAATGTGATAAATCTGCTGCAGTTCTAATGCTACTGTAATGACTATCAGCTGCAAGCATGAGGACAGAAGAAAGCTGTTAAATGCATACTCTTACTGGATGGAAAATGTGCTCTCAGCAGTTTATGTACTGCTTGATATTCATTTATGAGGGCTTCTCTTCACACAGGAACTTTCATTTCTATAGAAATTTACTTTGCAATGTTTTATTTGTAAATGACAATATTTGGTTATTAAGGCTGAATACCTACTCATTAAGCTTCTTGGTAACATGAACATGTATGGGAGCTGTGCAGGGTACTTTTCATTCTTAAGTTACTTAAGTCAGCTCTTTCTTTTCTAGCAGTTTTCTGCACTGCAGCAAAGTCAATGCTGCCAGAGCAGAACTCAACAATACCAGTGCAAATGGAAATCTGAGAGATGGCTTATATCTAGAGAACCAAATTCAATGGTGCATCTTCAGATAATTGTTTTGTTTTAACTTTCATGTGCACTGCTTAGCAATCAAGAGAAAAAGCAAATAAATGATGCACAACTTGCTTGAAAATCAGTCCTGTGCAGTCAGTAGAGCTGTTAATGCAGTTTCCAAATGACTCGTATAACAGGAGGCTTCCATACTACCGACTGAAATGTTGGATCCTTTAGTAAAGACAGTGGGAATATGACTTTTTTGGTATTTCCCATGAAAGTACCTGCCCCAAATGAGCACAGAGGCAGCCATCTGTGCCCCATGGGAGCACATATGTTTAGCACAAATGTGGGTGTTGGGGCAGTAGTGAAGTGAGAGGCTTTTTAGTTTCCTACCCTATCTGCAACATCCTTCTTGCCAGGGATCCTGAACAAAGATGCAAAGAGCTGAAAAGACTCGGTATTGGTGGGGGTCCCACTGCATCCTCACAGAACTGGGGGATGGTTCCCTCTCCCTTTGCCTTCTGAGCTACTGCTGGCTTTTCATGAGCTGCAGCTCACTTGCACAGCCCAGGGTTTTTTCTGTCTGGAGCTGTCTTGGATGATGTGGAAGCAGGAGGCCCTGGAGGAAAGTCTGCTTCTGGAAGTGGTGGTCACTCACCCTGTCTGCTAGGTTGAAAGTATTGAGCCCAGCTAGAGTATTGCTTTATATGTCTTGATCTATTCTGTCTCATGTTTGTTCATTATTACTTACTATCTGTAAGCCTGAACCTCTTAATATTTACCCCCCCAATATCTTATTCCTATGTCTGAATAGTGTTGATTCTTCTATGTTTTGGACTTCCAGAAAAGTGTGATTGCTCAGCTTCTCTGGCTCATAGGCTGAACAGTTTATGAGATTGAAGTAACTGATTACCATGCAGCCTATGTGATGGTGATGAGCAGGTTGCACCCCATCCTGCAGGTAGCTTATTGAACTTTTTTTTTCCAGGTCACAACAGCTGTAACTTTAGAGGTTTCTAGCTGGCCTGCTTGCTTTTTGCATTGGATTTTCTACTTTCTCTTTAAGCCACAGTACATAGAAACCAGGATTCAGGCAGTCTGGAAGAGAACCTGACTAGTCTAATGCCCTGCTTGCATCAGTGGTAACTTGTAAGTTAAATCAATTTTTTTACTTCTGTTTGTCTGAGTCTTGTGCAGCTTTGTATTTCAAAACTGCCGTCTTAAACCTCCTTTCTATTCCACTTCAAAATCCAGTTTGCGTAGGGTCTAGAGATGAGATGACAGAAATGCCTCTTTCTTCCCTTCTGTGGGGTTGGCTTTTTTGGCATCGTTATGAAAATAAGGGGTTATGGCCTTTCCTCTTCATGGGAAACGGAAGAGATATAAAGACATGGTATGCCAATGGCTAGAGCTTGTAGTGAAATACTCGCTCTTAGGGCAAATTATTTGCTTGGTGTGCACGTTTTGTCACTCTAAAGTAAATGAAATCAGTGGTCTGCAATGCTTATCAAGTAATGTATTTCTCCAGGTAGGGAAAATGAAGTAGAAAAAGGCAGCAACATGCTTATGAACTCTTTTATAGACTGGAAAAAATAATCTTAATATGAAAAGTAACTAACGCTTTGAGTATAGAACTTATTCCAAATTCTAAATTTCTTCTTTACTTTAAAAGGGTAATTCACTTTATTCACCCAGACCCCATTTCCACACTGAGTAAAATAGCATTGAATGTTTATTCTAATGTTGTTTAATGTTTATTAAGTCTATTAAAAACTGATGTTATTGTTTGATAGCCCTGTTTTAATAAAGCCCACTTGGTATGCGCAAATTAATTTGGGAAAAGTAGACAGTAATACCTTTGTTGACACTTTTGCAAGGATTTTACAGGCTAGGTTAATTATAAATATGAGCCTATAGCTACTGCATTTCCCCCACATCTTTGCCATGCTTTAAAATAACAGAGATTATAGGGCTCCAGAGTAATCGTGCTATTTTACCACTCTCAGAGGCTTCCATAATAGTCTTCACAATATGGGCCTCAAATTTCCTTTATAAATATTATATAATAAGGTCTGGAGTCTTTGTGAGACTAGCAATTCCCTGATAGTAAAAGCTGAGAACACTTATTCATTTAAAGAAAATTGTGCTTTTCAACAGAGAAAAATAAAAAGGCAATGTGCACTTCAAAGTAATAGATTATGAAGAACAGAATAATAAACTTGTAGAAGTTTACAGTGCAGCTAATGGAAACCTTTTCAGCAGTGAAAATAATTTAAAGGTGAGGTTTTGTAAAAATAATGCATGTTTTGGGAAATACTAAGGGGCAGTGAGGGGGATATTTCAGTCACCCTGATAAGTTTCCATGTGAAAGTAGCCCTCCCTTTGCGAGCTTCTCACAGACCATGCAAGCACAAACTCCTACTTCTTTGTTCAAGCGCAGAAGTACTCTTGTGTTTTCTCATGTACTGATTTACACGAGTGAACTGATCTGTGCATTGAACCCAATTTTAAACCAAAATGTACACTATTTACACTGAATATAGTGGTTTGAAGCCATGATTTCAGTAGTTAAAAATCAGACTCCTGACATGCTCCTGGGAAGGGACAATTCAAGCTCTTTCCCTTTGAGATACTGCAGGCTAATACAATGGCCTTTAGGTCAGAACATGGTAAATGCAGAGGATGCTGAGCACCAGGCACTGCAATGCCAGATTAAAAAGTATTTCTAGTATAGCCACAAACCTACTGCAAATACAGTTTCACAAGAAGGCAGGCTATCTTAACTTTATTGTTCCTGCACAAATTGAAGGAAATGAAGGAAACATAGACAACTAACAGTATCATTGCATCAGATTAAAATATTCATATTCTCTACTCCAAAGGCTATGTAATTTTTTCTTTATTTTTTTGAGTTTTCTCAGGGGGAAGGGAAAAAAAAAAGAAAGGATTATGTGCAATTCTACATTTTTCCCTCAGTACAACCAGAAATACTTCTGTTCAGGTTTATTAAAAGAACCAAAAATATCTTAATCAGCATAAAAGGTTTTGCTCATTATTCAAAAATTGTTTAGATTCATTATCTATTGCTTTTTCTAATCCTATGTTTTCTTCAGTGGGGAGTCTTGGTCATATTTATTTCACTACCACCATCAAAAATCATCTTATTGTGAATATTTGTTTAAAATAATATCTATTAAATCAAGGTAAACAATTAACATTTTAATAAAAAATAAAATTAGAAGCTAATAGCTCACAAAATTAAGTCTATCAGCATTTTGAGCAGAATGTATGAAGGGGAGATTTTTTATACTCCAAGTTTTATTCTACTTATTTTTAGGTGCAACTCTTTAATGCAAGTTCATAAGCACTGCCTTGAAAAATGATAAGCATTCAGGACTATTTAAGCCCCCACAGATACACCAAATGCTGAGATATAGATTCCATCTTTTTTATTCTTGCCTACAGTTCTTTGATTCTTGCTAAGCAATGACATTGCCTCAACAGGAGGGACAGGTTGGTTGTCCTGCTAATGCTCTACTTCAGTAGAGTTGGAGCAGCCTGTGAAACAGAGTGTTTTCTAGGTCCACCTTCACTTTCTTCTGTTTCTGGCAAAGATATCAAGACCGTTCTTGAAATATGGTGTAGTACGGTGATGTTATCCTAAAAAATAAAAATAGAAAGTACAATGCAAATGTGGAGATTTCATGTCAGTTATCTTATTGTACTTTGAATAACTATTTTGCTTCCCTTTGGACACAGAAAGGCATGAACATCAGCTTTGCATCAGCTTCTTGTTTCAGATGTTGGTGGATTTATGTCCTTGAGGAGTAGAGATGTTTTTTTTTCTTTTTAATGAGAGCACAGATTCCTAAAACCAAGAGGCACTCAAATCAAAATAAAACTCAAAGCTCTCAAATTGCATCCTGAACCTGACCAAGTGTGACTCTAATTTTTAAATATGCAAACTTGACAAAGAGGAATTAATGAATAATTTTATTTGCATATAAATACCACCTGTCACATAAAGTTCACGAGACTAGTTTAGGTAGGATGTCATTAGTTCTTCAGGAAGCAGCAAACAGTAGGGAAAGGGGAGTTGGAGAAAGCAGACTATTATGAAAGACTTTGTAGGCGTGCTTTAGCTCACCTCAGCTGCATTAACAGTCTGCAGCTGTAGTAGGCTTGTCCTTATTTATTTACATCGAAGAGTACAGACTTCTATAAAAAGTGATTCCTTTTAATCTGAAAGCTATCTGGTGTGAGGACTACTCTCTCCGGTCTCTTTTGGTTGTACAGCTAGTTCAGACAGTGTCTGGGATCGCTAGGTACTATTCCTGTGAAAGTAAATAATCATTATAAGAATGACTAAATTATTAACATTTTTTGTCAAAATTTTAGTGAAATAATCACTCTGTAGGTAATTTAAATATGATAATGATCTGAAGAAGGGTCTAAGAAATAATACCAGATTAAAGAGTGGAAGGAATTTTAGAATTGTCACCTGTACTGTGAAAATAAATATGACTTGCTCATATCTTACTTCAAAATGAATTTCATGTAAGATAAAATAAACACCTAGTTTTAGCTCCCATTAGCAACAGCTTGATGAAAACGTCTACATCTAGTTTAGCAATGTGTAGGAAAGTGCCGTCATATCTACAGAATAATACTGGGGAGATGTTAGAGAATAAAAAATAGCTAAATCATTTGAGTTAAGAGACTAAAAAGAAAAAAAAAAAAAGAAAGAAAAGTAGTATGATTGAGATCCACAGGATCAACTATAATTCTCGTACAAGGTGGACTCATGTAAACTAAAATTGGGCTGGAGATGTGAAATGGGGCAACAGTTAAGAGCTATTGCAGAGAAGGGGGTGAGGCAGATACTTGTGTTTACTCCTTTCTAATAGGACAAAAAAAGAAATTGAATTATAATATAATTAAATTAATTTTATCCATATATAAAATGAATTAAATATAATAACTGTTTATAAAGAAATCCTTTCATACAGTGTATAATTAACCCAAGGAACTTGGTGCTATAATGCATTTGTAGAGAAGGAAGCCTAGTAGAGCTAGAATTAACAAAAGACTTTTCATGGGGATAATAAGGACAACCAGAATTCAAAATGTTGCTGAAAATAGTTCAGGGGACAAAAATGTTTTTTGCTTTGGGATACAAGAGGAACACTGGTAATGTATTTAAGAAGTCTCCTCATGTACAGTTTGCATCCCATGCTGTGTTCTTATGTGATTTACTATAAGCTGGAAAGCATGGAAAACATTACTGGTTGTTGCTGGAGATGGGATGCTTAATCTAATCTAAAAGGACTATAATCCTTTTCTGACAATACCGCATCTCTTCTAGAACTAGGTAGAAAATTCTTTTGGATCTAAGTATATCTGAGGTTCTTCGTCTTCTTTTTAAGAATCAGAACTGGAGAATTGTAGAGAAAATCTATTCACTTTTATAACAGTTGTTTATTTTAGCAGTGGAAAAAAATAAAGAAGTAGGAAAAAAAAGTTGGCACTAAAAGGAGAAGTAGTAAATAGTAATTTACCAATCTTTTACTTACATGGAAGGTGGAAAAAACCCCAACAACCACAAAACTATAGCTAAACAAAATCTGGCCTGTCTCTTGAATATCTCCTATGTTAGGTCTAGTTTAGTACAGTATATCAATGTTATGTAGATGCTGTTCTGCAAGAGCAAATATCAATTTACAGTTCTGATCAGGTATATTAAAAAAAAATAAATAGGGTTGGAAGAGAAAAGAAGGTCATTTTATAAATCTCCTTACCTCAATGTAGTACTAAAACTACCTAAATCAGCCTCACAGGTGTTTGTAAACACTCTCAATGAGAGATTTTGCAATCTTCACTGATAACCTGATGCTTCAGTCTCCTCACTGTTTAGGGAATATTTTTCCTAATATCTAACCTAATTGTATTGCAATTCTGTTACATTTTAACTGGCTTACAATTACCCTTAGTTTGTAAAACTTGCCTTAGAATGTACACCGCAGCTCAGACTGGCTCTTTCAGAAAAAAAAAGAATTCAAAAAAAGAATTCAAAAAAAGAACAAAACAAACAGCAAAGTTTACTCTTTAAAAGAGTAATCTTATAAATATGAACAGAGTGAAAAGCTATTCATTGTTGTCTTATACTGAATGCTATTCTGACAAATCTGAATTTTGTCCACCCCACTCAAAAAGAATTAACTCTGTAACAAATAGTAACAGTTCTAAAATCAATGGTGATTAACTGTTTCACTGCATATGGATATGACAGAAACAAGCAACAGGTGTGCTAGCCTACGGTCCTCTTAGTGCTGTTCTGTGTGAGGAGTGCTAACTGGCTCTATACATCGCTAAATTTTCTGAATGACATCTACATGCTTTTTCAGGTTAAATTTTCAGTATGAAGTTCTGCAGAATGTTGAAAATGGCAAAGGACAGAGTGCCACAAACTGAAAATTTAATATCAAGCTACATATTAGAAGGAATTATGTTAGAACTAATACTATTTTTTAGATTTGATTCAGTAGAAATTTCAGTTTTAACTCTCCACCATCACCACCACAGAGTTAGGCGAGTTTGTCCAAGGTACCATGTTTGAACTTATGATGACATTGCAGGTTTTGATTATAGCTGGTGAAATGTAGAAAAACTATGACACATGGAACGGAGAGTGAAATGCACAGATCAAGTTGCCTAAAAATAAGTGGGTTTTATTAAATAGGGGAAAACCTATTTATAGTTTAGTTGGGCAAAATCCCTCACCGCAGTAACCTGGGTTGCAAATTCAGCAAAGATACACATCCTTGCCACTGTTACCATTCCATCTGTTACAGAGGAGGATTTCTCCTGAAAGGGGCTATTGCTGCCTGAGACAACTTTGAAAGTGGAGAGTCTTCCCTAGAGCCGTAAAGACTGTGAATTACCTGTTTTTCCATTTGTGCTTCATTATATAAATATTTTATCATGGAGCTCGCTTTCCAGAGTCTAGCTTGGTGAGAGGCTCAAACAAAACATGACTTTTTGATAAGATGCTTGCTGACATGATGAAAGATAGACTTACTGATAATTTAGTATCTTATTACCTTGGCTTTAAGTCTGTTGCAAGAAGGACACAAATTCTGATTCTAATCTGTTAATCACTTTACCTGCATGAAAGATAAAATGATCAGGACAGGAACTGCCTCTTTCTAGATGTTTGCCCTGAGTTCTTCCAAAAATGGGACCCAGTTTCAGCTAGGTCATAGATGCCACAATAATAAAAGTGGATGTAGGTATTAAAATAAACATGTCTTAAGTGTTTTATAGCTCTTGTGTTTTCCAGTAGCTCCAACTTTAAGGCACAGGCATTTTTCTGTTTCTGGACATTTGCAAGTAAGAATTTGAGAGTGAAATGTTGATAAATTTATGGTGCTTGTGTAGCTAGTGCAGTATTTCATTGCACAGCCTGTTGTTCTGCTCTGAGATCAGCCATGTAGAGCAAACATATTTGATACTGCTTGCTCACAGCGCTACCAGAATCTGTACTGAGAAACAGAAAATGCATTAGGGAGCTATGTGTCTTCCAGCTGGGGTATGAATTGTACTTTCAAGGCTTGTGTTTCTAAAGAGACTTCAAAAGCAAGCTATGACAAAGAAAGTGAGAAACCATCATATAGGCTTTTAGCTCTTGGACCTTGTGAATTTCAGGTTCTGAGCAGATTCTTCCATTAACAAGATTACCAGCACTTAGCTGTAGTTGGTTCATTTATCACTTGCTTCAGTCTCTGCTTTCATATTCATGAATCAGAACTGTGCTTCTGTACTTCACAGCAATTAACATCCCTGACATTGTATCTTAAGATAAGATGCTCATCTCAGAAGACTGGTAGGAAATGAAATGCAATCTGACATATTTAAGTCAGCTTTTTTATAATAACCAATTCTAATGAGGACAAAGGAAGTCCATTTCTTTCCAGTTCCTAACCTCATGTCTTTGTAATTTACATCATAATTGGTGTGTTATCAAGAATATTACCTGAGTATCTCTGGACTTTGCAGGCTTTTGGAGAGCTAATTAGCTAGAAAGTCAGCTTGGGAGAATAGGATGCAGCTGCATTATGCACACTTTTTAATGTGCAGCATCTTTCTTAGCGAGACCTAAAATTTGAGGCATTTAAGGATTGACAAGGAAGGGGAGGGTCTGCGAAGGTCTGCAAATTTCTTGTGACCACAGCTTTGCATGGTATTCATGCTCTGTGCCAAACCTGTGTTAATCAGTTGCATAAGTTTGCTCTCCTGTTATTCACATGGTGATTGCATTTGTTTTTTGCATATTCAAAAAATGAGCAGATAAGACACCTAGGTCCCACTTTGTGTATGGTGCTATGAATGTCAAACCCCATTCCTTCTGTCTTACCTATTGAGAGGGTCCTGGTGGTATCTGCTAGGAGTTCTTTCCTGGTGGATCCAATCAGCAGATATTTCATTTAACAATATGTGTTGCACCTTAGTTCCAAAGAACATCAGCTATAGGGTCAAGGAGGCTTCCAAAAAAGGCCAGCTTTATTATTGTCCCCTATATTGTTGTGAGCACTAATTACTGACACCAGTGGGGACTTCTGAAAAGCAGTCTGAAACAGATACGTCTGGAAATGTTTTCTTGATCACAGTCTTCAAGTTTTCCAGTTGAACAAAAGTAGTGGTTATCAGGGAATAGTTTCTGGGTGAAATAAAGTAGACCTCAGGTAGTCATCCAGTATTTTTCTATTGTTTTTTCAGTTATAGAGTCTTTCCTTAGAGAAGTGCTAATCTAGATGTTAAGAAATATTCAGAGACAGTTTATTTTCTTTTTTGGGTTTTATTTCTTTTAAATTTTTGAAAGAAGCCAATGACTCCAGAAAGTCCTGGGCCTTCTCAAGTTTCACCTTTCACCAAGGTGAAGGGAGTTAAAGGGAACAGAGTTATAAATTGGTGCATGGTTTTGCGATAACATCCTAAAAATATAGACAGGCTGGTGGCAATATTGGTTTTAAATAAACAACTTTCATCTGTGTGTTCATTTACTGTTTTAAATTGAACTACTGTTCACCTGAAAATAGGGATCATTGGTAGATAGACCTGACTTGAAGTAAGCAGTGCAAGTGTTTTGTGCACCCTAAACAAAAAACATCCAGTGACCCTAGGTTTAGAATTTCTGTTGGACTTGCTAAAAGTTGTCATAAATTGATAAGTAGAGCTGGCTTTGTTTCAGTTGTGCAAATAATGTAAAGCTGTCATTGTCTTTAGAAGGTAAAGGCCAGCTAGAGGATGTGCTGTTGTTGTCTGTTATGTGGATTGTTTGCACAAATATGCATTTCCAAAGAACATTAAAATTCAGACAAGTAAACAATATGCAATATGTTTTGAATTCTGGTTGTGTCAGTGCAGGTAGAGTGACTGTAGTATGTCACAAGTGAATTAAAAATATTTTTAAGGAGATTCTCTGAGGTCTGAGGTTGGTAAGTGTAGTATATTACCGAGCACTCTTTTTTTTACAGAGCAGAGAATATAAGCAAATTCTATACAATGTATAGGTTAATGAAAAGCATTGCAAAGTCTTCTGTTCATTTGGGATTTTTTCTTTCTAATGGCGAGTATTGAGTTCACTGAAAAACCTACTGACATTAAACTACTTCTTAAAAAGGTAGGAAAAAACCCAGAAATAATAAAAACAGAAAAGAAAGATGACAGCAGTGTTTTTTATTGGCCTAAATACTTGGATTGATCTAAAAATTCCCTGTCATGTTGCCAGGAAATATATTTTTTTCCCCCTCTTTTTTTCCCATTGATTTAATCACTGACAGCAATGACTAAGCTTCCTGTTAATTCTGTAGCACCTTTTCACAGAAGTTGCTTCCCTATTTGTGAAAGAGTTTAGATTATCCTTTTATAATATCTGTTTGTGTGATAATGGGGAAAACAAAACATTATTTTGACATCATTTCTTATGTGTACAATATGGCTAGGGGCACTATATTATATTCTATGCAACATTCACTTTTTACATTTCTGAGGCCTGGTAGTCTGAGGATAGTATAGTTTGCATTATATTTTTTTTTTTATATTAAAAATCAAAGTGAAAATTTTCAAACAATATTCAAGGGCAAAATGTACTGCACCCATTTAGAGGTGTTTCTGTAGTAGGAAAAATACAGTTGCAAAATCTACTTTGCGGAAAATACAGTTGTGTCATGTTTTGGGTTTTTTTTCAGAATGCTAACTATTCAGTAAAAACTGCATTTTACTTCTTCTGCAGAGTTCTAGGGGTTTTCCCACATGTTCATTTGAACCATGCAGGGATGTCAGGGTATCACACAGTAAATAATTGTATTTTTTTGTTTCTTGAGTTGCCAGGGATACTGTATTTTTTTGTTTGTTTGTACTTCAATATCCTTTTCATCCTCAGCTGTTAGTTGACTTCCTATTACTTTCTGAAGTTTTCCACTGGAAACTTTAATTGCACAAAGAAGCATGTTTCAGACTGTTGTGGTTTAAGCTTAGTTGTAAATTAGACAAAGCATGTAGCCTGCTTGTTTTCCCCCCACAACCTGTCCTTC
>WYDI02012864.1:0-27489 GCA_009867235.2 Psittacus erithacus | reverse complement strand
TTTCTGGGCTGTGAGCGCACACTGAAGCTGGCTCATGTTCATTTTCTCATCAACCAACACCCCCAAGTCCTTCTCTGGATGTTAGATGTTAGAAGATGTTAGAAGTTCTTCACTGTGAGGGTGGCGCGGCCCTGGAATAGGCTGCCCAAAGAAGTTGTAAATGCTCCATCCCTGGCAGTGTTCAAGGCCAGGTTGGACAGAGCCTTTGGCGACATGGTTTGGTGGGAGGCATCCCTGCCCGCAGCAGAGGGTTGGACCTGGATGATCTTAAAGTCCTTTCCAGCCAACTATTCTGTGATTCTATGTTGATATCGGCAAGTTCTTTGTAGTGTCTTTTACTCTTGCACAATCCTTGTACAAGAAGTCTGGGTAAACACAATCCAGAAGTGCAGCACAGGCTGGGGTCTACCCTGCTGAGGAGCAGCTTTGTGGAAAGGGAGCTGGGCGTCCTGGTGGACAACAAGCTCAGTATAAGTGAACAGTGTGCTGCTGTGGCAAAGAAGGCCAACAGGATGCTGGGTTACATCGACAAGGGCATCACCACAGAGATAAAGATGTCATTGTCCCACTCTACTCAGCACTTGTCAGGCCACACCTGGAATACTGTATTCAGTTTGGGTCCTCACTATACAACAAGATGTGGACAGGCTGGAGAGGGTCTGGAGAAGGGCCATAGAGATGATCCAAGATTTGAAAGCCATATGAGGAAAGGCTGAGAGAGCTGAGTTTGTTCAGCCTAGAGAAAAGAAGGCTCAGGGGAGACCTTATCACCGTGTTGGTGATCCAGGCTGGACAGAGCCGTGGGTGACATGGTTTAGTGTGAGGTGTCCTTGCCCATGGCAGGGGGGTTGGGACTGGATGATCTTAAGGTCCTTTCCAACCCTAACTATTCTATGGTTCTATGTTCCAGTGTTTAAAAGGTGGCTACAAAGATGGTGACTCTCTTTTTACACAAAGTGAAATGGAAAAGAGGAGGGGTAAAGGGTACAAGTCACTTTTGGGGAAATTCCGACTAGACAAGAGCAAAATTTTTCCCAGTGAGAACAATCAGCCACTGGAATAATCTTCTCATAGAAGTGATGGGTTCCCCACTGTTGGACACTTTGGACTCAGCTGGACAGAGTGCTGGGCTATCTAGTCTAGGTCATGTTTAACCAAGAAAAGTTGGCCCAGATGATCCTTGAGGTCCCTTCCAACCTGGTATTACATTCTATGATAAGCATATTAGTTAATTGTAGTACATTGTGAGGAGCAAATATAAAAACATATGGAGTGATAGGATTTTGCTAAGAGGTCATTATGCTGGTCAAGTATCTGTGTGCTGCACTGAAGTCTGATGTGTTCTTCCTGTATAGAAAAACATCCAAAGAGCTGCTGTATTCTAGAGGATTCGGTAGCTGTTAAAAATAGATGTAGTGGGGAATAGGCAGCCACGGGGCAGTGAATTAATAAGTATAGAAAGCTCTGTGAACCAACTTCTTACCCTTCCAGTGTTCAGGTCAGGGGCATAGTCTTCATAGGCACAGAACTACTTGGCTGCAGTGCAGTAAAACAATAAAGGAAAGGCCACATTAATGAAAAAGCAATGAGTGATGTTAGAAACCTAAGGCCCTCTGTTAGAAAAACACTAGTGATCTACCTAGCTGGTATCTCATATCCTGCCATGTAAAAAGAAATCACCTACACAGTTCTGTTTCACCTAAATACAGCCTTTGTTCTGCTTTACACGCTCTGCCATTTCACGTGTTCTTCTCATCTTTCTTCCCTTAACATGCCCTTTCCATTTCATTTCCCAGTGGAACTGCACTATTGCCTATACTAGGCTCCTTTTCCCACTGCCAAGAACCTCATATTGTCTCTTCTTGTTCTTCCTTGGTATTCACTTGCCACTAAAATTCACTTCTATGAGCTATAGTATTCTTGCTTTCCCTCAGTTGTATCTCAAGAGAGGAAGAACTTGGTTTGGTTTATGGTGGTCAGTCTTTTAAGGTGGATGTGTACCATGGAACTTGTGTAGTTCTCCACTGGGAACTTTCCTTAAGCAGGGCCAGTGGCCTTGCAAAGCACAAAGGTGAGATGATTATGAAGACAGACTGAGGAGGTTGGGGCTGTTCAGCCTGGAGAAGACAAGGCTGCATGGAGACGTCATAGCAGCTTTCAGTATCTGAAGGGGGCCTACAAGGATACTGGGGAGGGACTCTTCATCAGGGACTGTAGTGGTAGGACAAGGGGAAATGGCTTTAAACTTAAACAGGGTAAGTTTAGGCAGATACAAGGAAGAAGTTCTTTACTGTAAGTGTGGTGAGGCACTGGCACAGGTTGCCCAAAGAAGCTGTGAATGCTCCATCCCTGGCAGTGTTCAAGGCCAGGCTTGGCAGAGCCTTGGGTGACATGGTCTAGTGTGAGGCGTTGCTGCTCAAGGCAGGACGTTGGAACTGGATGATCTTAAGCTCTTTTCCAACCATAAGTATTCTATGATTCTGTGATTGCTGTGCTTCTTCTTGCTTAACTTGGAGATTGCAGACCTGCTGAAGTATCCAAAGGTACTTACCTTTTAATATCATGTTTTATTGGGCAACGGTTTTTATAAGGTGTTTAGATTTGCTTTATTGCATTTTTAAAATGCAAACCTGGTTTTGTTGTCCTCATCATCTTCTGTTCATTTTAGTTTACTGTAGTCAGAAAGTAGTGGCAAACACCTAGACAACAAGCTACCTTGGGGTAAACTTTAATGCCAGGAGCTCCTCCCTGAGCTGCCATGGTTTGTGTCACAAATCTTCTCTGAATTTTGCTCCAGATTTACTTTCCTTAACATGGTGTTAAAATGTAGCCCCTCACAACAGGGAGATCAAAGCATTAGAGCTGTTGGGAAAGTAAGCATTTGTGTTTTGAGGAGCATGTCCTGGATTTCATCATCTGTTTAAGGCTGGCAAAGTATTGGAAGTATCTTCATCATTGGCTGACGTGCAGTTGGAAGGAAGCAGTTGCAGAAAACCTCTTATGCATTTTCAGTGGGATGGTTGGGAATCTAGTCAGGGAATGGAGAAAGTCTTTGGAATTAAGGTGATGAATCACAGTGTTAACGTTCAGCACAATGATTATTAGAATAATTTTTGAGGGACTCATTGAAATACGTTTTTAATAGTCATACTTCATGTTGTGTGCTTAAAAAATGGAAACCTTCAGAAATGTCGTTGCATAAGATACATATAAAGAATATTTGAGTTCTCTTGGTTTATCGACTGCAGTTGCCTATCTAGAAGACAGATGAGTAGAATATTCTTCTGTTACCTGTTCATCAGTCATGTAAATTTGCTGCACACTTTGATTTCATCAGAGAGAAGTCTGTAAATCCCTGGGGAGCTGGAACAATGAGCCTGTGAATCATCCTGCAGTGCAGGATTGCCTTCCTAATCTACTCTCTCCCAACAGCCTGTCCTGGCACAAGCAAAACCTAATCTGCTTTGCACTCCAGGGTCCCCTCTTACCCCTATCTACTCCTGACTGAGTGAAGTCTATTCTCCCTGGGGTTTAATAACCCAGGTGAGGTAAAGAGAAGGACCCCACTGGATTTTCTTGCTCACCAAGCTGAGGAGCAGCTTGGTTTATGAGCACTGCCTGCCCATAGCTGTGATTTGATTGTTCTCTTTTATTCCCTTCACAGTTGGATAGCACCAATTAAAAAAAAACAACAACAAACCCCTCATAACAACTTTGAAAATCGGCAGTAAAGAGCTGCAGAAAGGATCCATGGCTTTATTCAGAACCAGAGTCAGAAGGAGAAAGGCATGGGTATAGTTTTCTTTACTGACATTTTTCAGTCCATGCTAAAAGGAGATGTTGGGGGTCCCAGAGATGTGCTCATTACTCCACATGGGGTCTCACCAGAGCAGAATAGAGGGGGAGAATCACCTCCCTCGACCTGCTGCTCACACTCCTTTTGATGCAGCTCAGGCCACAGTCGGCTTTCTGAGCTTCAGGTGCACATTTTTGGTCATGTTAAGCCTCTCATCAACCAACACCCCTGAGTCGTCCTCAGGGCTGATCTCAGCCCAGTCTCTGCGCATTTTTGCCCAAATCCAGTTGCACGAAGTAGCTCCTTATTTAAAAAGAATTTAATAGTCTAATCCCTGCCTGAAAGAGTCTGGACCCAGACTCCCCCCCGCCCTGGGTCTTTCTCCCTGTGGCCTCACCTGTACAGAGTTCCAGTACACAGATTCCAGGGCACTGGCAGAGCAGACAGACCAGCACTGCAGCCTTTCCTTACTCCCCAAAGCCATTTGCTTGTCACCTTGCAAACACTGGCAATTACTGACACACTATGTGAGTATTCAGGCTATTTTCTGGTTTCTGAGACTTCAGTGGAGGAGCTGATGCTTGTGCCCTTGTCCCTACTGCTCCTACGCTGCCAGTAATGACTGGATTCCAGTTCACCACATGACTTTAAAGTGGTCCCAAACCTACTGGCTTGCATGAAATCCAGATTTCGTTCCCACATATCTGAAAACTGGGATATTCTCCTAAAGCTATAGAGCATCTCTGGGCTATAGCTTTGAATAGTGACAAAACAAGAGACTACTTTATCATTGTTGGGGTGCACAGTAATCGTTACTGAGCAAGGCATCCAGCTTGCTGTGACTCGCAAGAGTTTTAGTTAGCGCAAGTTTCCATTGTATGATGGGTGCAAAGAAAGACATGGATGTAGAGAGAACAGTCTCTATACATTATTGTCTTCCGTATCTGTTTGAAATCCTTAGAAATTGTGAATAATGGAGAATTTTACTGTTTAGCCAGCATTGAAACTGAGTCACTGCATCTCTCTCTAGATAAATTTTAAATATGAGGGTATTTGCCCTGTAATTATCTATTTCTAATGTGTATGAATATCTTCTTTGTGGAGTATTTCACACTCTGTTCTCTGCAAGTCAGTCCCTCCCAGAGAAAGACCATTTTCTATCCCTGGGAGAAGAGAGTAACAGATTTATATTGACTGACTTAACAGCCCATCCAGTGATTAAAGTTGCTGACTCTTCTGAAATTACTGGCTGCTAGCAGGAGAAGCCAAAAGTGAGAGGAAGTGAAGGAGTAGGCTGGGAGAAATACCTCTATTAACAGTAAAAATGTAGTCTTAATATTCTCACTTTACTAATGGAGTTTCATATAATCTTAATTTCTCTTCGTGAGAAAGGAAAGGCAATAGACATCTATGCCTCATGCTACTGCAAGAATATGTTTTAACTTATATTAATGTATTGATTATATCAATTTATATTCATGTAAGCAAGTAGAATGTGGGTATTCTGCTTTCCTGACTTGGAACTATATATTGCAATATTAATTTCATCTGTCAGCTATATTAGACAGCAGGCCAAGTGTGAGACAATCAATATGCCCTGAAATGCTTTTATTAGGCAACTTTAATCACTCAGTGCATGTTCAGATGTAGGGCGTTGTACAGTGTTGCTCTCAGAGTATTTGAATGCATGTGATGCTGCTTTAAGTCTGCAGAGAATAGTAGGGTGAGGGGAGGAGGGATGAATGTTCATCTTTTCCTCCAAGTTTCTTTGTCAGGACTTAGCTGTACTTTCATATCAGGAGATTCTGGGATCATGCATAGGTATGTCCACAATGAAGTCTTGTGTACCTGAATTTAATAAGCTGGCTTTTTGCAGCAGTTTATTAAATGCTGTTAATCAATCAATCAAGTTAATGCTGATCTTGTGACAAGAATCTGCCTTCACGAGATTTCAGGTCTGTCTCTGCAAGCCTAGAAACCTATGGAAAGACTAGAAAAAAAAGATTAAGACTTACATGGGTTAGACCTCCAAATATCTGAAGTTTTCATAGGTACAAATTGAAGTGTCAGTAAGGTGGGAGTTCAAAATGCAGTTCTTCACTGCTGTGTTGTCAGAGCAACGTGAGAAATGCTTATTATTTCCAGCAGTAGAAGGAGGTGAAGTACTTAAGTGAAAAGGGAAGGAATGCTTAATGGCAGGTGTTAAGTTGGTGCACAGTCTCAACCTGAAAGTCCTGGGGTGGATAAATTATAGGGGATTAAATACTCCACAGTATTGCTTCCATTGGAGCTCTGTGGAGGTGGGTGGGTAGCTGGGAACATTACAAGAGGAAGTGTCAGATGAACTGAAGAGCTGTAGACCAGTATCTGCTGCTGAGAATAGTGATTACTGAACACGAGCTGAGCTCTCTAGTAGTAGCTCTGCTGCTTAGGACTTCTTATAAAGACAGACTGTAGGCAGTGCAATGGTTTTAGCAGAGGGAGCTTAAGGTGTCCCGTCAGTGCAACACTCGGTAGTTCATAACAGGACTTGGTACACTGCCTAACCAGTGTAGATGGCTTTGGAGCAGAGACATCCATTCCTTTTCAGATGTGTCTCCACATCCAAAGCCACCAGAAGCCTGTGTAATTTGTGAAAGTGCTTACTTCTATCAAGTGACTAATGACCAGCACTGATACCCAGGGAGTCACACCTAGAATGACTTTCAGGCATTGGAGAGAATTGATCCAGGTTCTCCCTCATCCTCCGAGGAACTTTAGGACAAGAATTTTTGAGATAGAAAAAGGATAAATACTAACAAATTGCTTTTAGGTATTACCTTTGAATGGAAGGTAATAAGTTAGACTCACTGGTGAAATGAAGAAAATCCTGGTGGAACATAATGACCATCATAACTGACCTTAGGAAGAACCGGGCAGAAAGAAGTTTCCTGAGATTCAGAGCATTGTGATAAGACTTTAGACAGGCTTTCTGTTTTTTATGAATATAAATAGCATTCAAAATTACCACTAAATAGGCTTCAAAAACCAAACTTCGTGTTAGGAATGTTAGTGACTGTTAGGAGAGGAATAAAGAATAAAGCTGAAAACATCATTATAGCTCTGAATAAATTCATGGAGCATCCACATCTCCAGTTTTTTTGTGGTTTGTGTTCCTTTGTCCTTCCTGCCATCACTCCCTCCCCCTCAGGAACAAAAAGGATAGAAGGAGCAGAAAAGAAGCCAAGAAAGATGGCAAATATAATTTAAGGTTTACAACAATTTCTGCATTGAGGAATGGCTGTAGCCTGAATCTCTGCGCTGTGGAAAAGAAACCACATGGAAGAAATCTGGAATACAGGTTTCTTAGATCATGGGTATCAAAACAGGGAGTAATTGTTCACTATTTCTCCTCATACATGAACTGGAGATCACTGATGAAGTTATTAGCTGGTAGGTTCAGAACAGATGAAAGGCAATATTTCTCTTCACAGCATGTGTAAGCTGGGATCTTAGTGCCACAGGTTGTTTTGATGTGAAAGTTTACATGAGTTTAAAAAGTGAGAAGAATTTAAGGAAGAAAAATCCATTAGGAGCTATTAAGCATAAGGTTACCAGGTGTAGCTGAGTTCGCCTTATCCGTAAATAGCTGGAAACTAGGAGAGCATGCAGAGGAAGTATCATTCATTACAAACTTGCCTTGTCCTTCCCTTCATTTGTGCCAGTTGTTGTTACCAAGAGAGGCCGATATTGGGAAGGTGGAGTTTTGGTCTGATTCAGTTTTCAGTCATTCTCACTTAAAATCCAGGGTTCTTGCTTAAGGACATAATTGACGTTTCCTTTAGGCCAGTTAATTCCTGTCTGTGCTTTTTTAGAACGTGCCTGTGGAGCATCTGGTAATGATTGCTGGGGGAGATAGTCCTGCTGAATCACAGCCATTGTCCGTTGTAGTGCATTGTATCTCATCGTGCCTACACATTCCAGCATAACTTTGTATTTTAATATAGAATACTTAGATAGCTGTGGTGTTCAGGGCAATTGTGGGAGATGATGGAATTATTAAAAGGATAGTCTGAACTCTGAAATCATACAGGTGCTTAGAGGCGCTGGCAGTATGGGAATTAGGACTCTTTTACTGACAGTGTTTAAATTATTCTTCCTTTTCTTTACTGACACCTTCCAGGTGAAATTGAATTCTTGAGCTGCATTTGTTATGCAGTGTTACTTAATGGCTGGACTGCATAAGGTTAGATCTTCACCCCATGTTTGCTCTATTTGTAGTACTCAGGAGAAGCAACTTAAGTGCTGAATATACTCAAACATGGGAGCACCTCCAAGAGCATGTACTGGCATATTTGTATTGTGGTCATAAAAGCAGCAGCAGTGATGTACATGCAGCTAGTAATGACATAGACAAGCCTGCTTTGAACTCCAGCTGCTCTGGATGTCCTCCACTCAAACTAGCTAGCTTGAAGATGTACCTTCAGATGACCTAAGCAGATGTGTGATGGTGGGAGATCCGGATGTCTCTCTGTGTGGCATTTCCGCCACTCCTGGCTGGTAGGTTCCTGTTGGAGACCACTGCCAGCCTGCTGATACACATCATCCCCAGGTTGCTTCAAATTGCTGTGGGACATCCTTAGAATAAACTGTACAATGGAAAGCAGTTTATTTGTCAAGTCATACAAACATTTTATGGTCTCTTTTATTCAGAGTAAAGCATTTTACAGAATTGTAGTGAGCAGATACTCAGCTAGAGGAAATTTGTCTGCCTTTCCCTGCTGCCTCTAGTTGTATGCATGTTCCTAGCCTTGATTAGGATGGGGTAAGCAATCTCCTGCATCTGCCTGTGTGGAATGGGGAATCTAAGCGCCCGTCATGGACTGTTTTGCACACATGGGTGCAAAAAGGCAGGTTTGTGAGAGGTACACAGAGTTGGTGACATACTGAGTTACTGAACAAATTTTGGTTAACAAATGTTAACTCATGACATTGATATGAACGCTCTCCTCTTTAAAGAAGCCTCAGGATGCCCAGAGCCATGTGGTTGTCATGTAACAACACACGGCCCTTTTTATCTTCTTGATTAGTACTGCAGTGAATTTGCAGAGTTGAAGAATATTTTGCTTGACTTTCAGATATGTCCTTTCCTCATTTTTTCACTTAAATAGTTTCTGTCTCACTAAGGCCATTGGCAGGGATGTAGTTCTCCTTGCTCTGGGGACTTCTCATCCCTTTGTAGAAGTTGTCACAATGAGACTTTTATTCTGTCATTGGTGAATTCCTTATTGTCATAATAACCAAATATGAATAATGCAGCTATTAATATAGGGTAACTGACACAACTGAAGGAAAACTGATGCTTTTCACCACAGTTTGGGAGACAACGTATTTGGTGACGTATATAACTTGGTAGCATCATCTGCCTGGAAAGGGAGAGATTGTTCTTTTCAAAAGTAAAATGAGTTTGTTGAGTCTTAACCTGATCCACAGTGCGTACGTTGCTAGGTAATGAAACATAGAGTTTCTGCGGACACGGAAGGAGATATGAGATCAGTGGCATCTACGATAACATTGAATACCTGCTGCTACCGGAGAGCAGATGGTGGTGCAAACAAGGACCAGTGCAGAGCAGCATGGATGGCCCAAGCCAGCCCAAGGACATTGAAGTGGTTGTTTGGCAAGGACAGAGTGGCGTTGGCATGCTGGGCTGTGTTTGCCTTGGGTCGGTATTACTGCCTTCTTAATTTAAGCTCAGATTTAGCTGTAAATTCGCCTGGATTTAAAGACAAAACCAGAACTGCTTTGCTGACTTTTTCATTCTAATATGGCTGTCTTTGTTGCTGTTCTTTTCCGAAAGGGAGCAAACCAGGTGTGCTTAAAATTGAGTTGCTAGCTTACTTATTTGGGATTGTTCTTGTCATTGCAAGCTCAGGAAAAAAAAGAGGTATGGTTGGAAACTGTCTTGAGCTGTCAGCTCAGATCGAGTGTGGTCTGTGCAGCTCCGTGCAGCATGCAGTGTTTACTGCAGACAAAAGACATGGAAATATTGTTAATTCTTGCTGCACCATTTGCTGTGAAACCTGAAGAGATTGCTAGGAGGATTTTCACTTAGTTTCTGTTTTCGTTAAAGACATTTCGTGTTTCCCAGGGTGATGTTCACAAGCCAGATGTCAGCAGAACCCAGAGCAGAGCTCAGCCCTGCTTTCTCCAGCACCTTGTGGTGGTGCACTAGGAGCCTGGCAGGAAAATCCGAGTCATCCATCCTTATCCCATCCTGTTCCTTATCCCATCCCTGGCAGTGTTCAAGGCCAGGTTGGATGGGGCTTGGAGCAACCTGGTCTAGTGGAAGGTGTCCCTGCCCATGGCAAGGGGCTGGAACTGGAGAAGCTTTAAGGTCCCTTCCAACGCAAACCATTTCATGATTCTATGATTCTGTTTTGCCACCATTTCCCCATAGCAGTAACCCACAGAAGCCCTGCCCCATGCTGCTCTCTGCTGCAGGCTTTTCAGTCACCACTGGTAATGAGACTTTGAGATAAGCCATCTGCCTGCTGGCCCCCGGTGGTCCCCAGGCTTGGCATTGAGCTGTGGAGGCCGGTGACAGGTCTGCTGCAGGAGAGGCTGGCAGTGACACAGCAGCTGCTCGCCGAGATACCGAGTGCTCTTGCAATTGAGCACCTACGTGCTGGGGGTTTTAAAACATCCCTGGCCAGGAGGAGCAAACAGCACTCCCATAAACAGCGTTTGCTGTCTCTCCAAAGCGTGCGCTAATGAAGGAAAGTCAGGCTGGGAGGGCAGAGAGGGCTGAAGTCAGTAACGAATGCATCATTTCATCATGCTTTCGAGCATCCAGGCAGGGAAGGGAAGGCATGTTTTGCCCTAGTTAATTCTGGCTGATTATAAATTGAGGAGGGCAGGAAAAAAACTGCTTTTTAGCAGTTGTTTGTTCTGTGGTTTTGGCAGTCTTGTCCCTGTCGTACGCATCAGCAGTACATGAAGCTCTATTTACAATGGGATAGGTAGCTCCGATTAACACTTTATTAGGGGTTTTGAAGAACTGTGCGTCTACATCAGGCTTTACACTGTGATTGAGAGACCTACCTATCCCTAGTGTCTCTTCCAATTCTTCCTTTTGTTTCTGCTCTCGCTCCATCATTTGACTAGAAATCCCTTCCTTGTTGCCGGCTCCTTTCTTCTATGACTGACATTCGAGTGCAAACGCTTCATCATTATTATTATTATTATTATTTATTCTTATTAAAGCCCAAACCTAGTCCAGTCTGTATTGATGAACAAATAGGCTGGGTTCTTTTCCTCTTTTTTCCTGTTGCGCAGCGAGCATCATGTGTGAACAGAGAGGCATAAATGTTTGGTTTCCTTTCTTTCCAAAAGTGAGTGGAAGCTTAGCTCAAATCAGCCTCTTTCTGCCTGGCTAGATTAACAGCAGGATAGCTGCAATTTTTGTTTTATTAGGCAGGAAACTTGTTACTTGTAAGAGTAATCCCATGAATTCCAGCTCTGTGGGTCGGCTGGCCTCAGGGACATCCCAGTGGGTGTAATGGCCTCATTCTGGACATAGAAAGAAATGGAAATCTTTTTATTCACTTTGTAGGCAGAAGCTAAAATCCTAATATTTAGAGGTTGAGCACATTTACTTTTCTAGTAATGAGGTGAAATTGGCCACGATTGTAAAGAGAGCACTAAGTGCTCACCTCTCCCTTCAGAAAAAGGGAACTGAAGTGTTGGTATTTTAATTACTTGGTGAAGGTACTTCTGCTTCTGCAGTGATGGAAGCTGAGAAACACCCGTGTTCATAAGTAGATGCAACAGCGACTGCCGTACCCAGTGTGGGGGCACTGTGGCATGAACAAGTGCCAATCCATCGATTTAATTACAGCTGGGGTCCGATAGCCCAAGCAGCAGCTTGTCTTCCTGCCTTCCCTGCCCGATGAGATGACACTGGCAGCAAGAGAGAGACTTGGGAAGAAGCAGAGCATAACAGGGCCAAAAAAAAAAAGAAGGATTATCAGTGGAAACCACATCAGATCAACAAACTTTAATTACATTTAATTTTAATCCTTAACATTTATCTAAAAGGTGATTGAGGGAAGGTTTATTAGGATTCTGTGTCCCTATAGCCCTTCTTTGAAAGAACACTGAACAAGATGATTGCTTGCGTCTCTAATTAGAAGTTTTTCCCCTCTTGATCACCTAAAGTCAAATTCATTTACTCTGCTTGAAACAAGGATTTAATTTGATTTTTTTTTTTGGTGCATCAAAAGATGTCTCTCAAAGTTGCTACAGAACCGGAGCCTGCTCATCAACACAGAGCCCATTACCAGCCCAATTTTATGAATATTCACATCAGAGGGCAGCACCAACCTCATTAGGAAGGGTGTTGCAATCATTATTAAACTGTTGGAGTCCATTATGATTCAGAGTGCTGTAATGATGACTGATACTCACTGAGGGCAGCTGAGAAGAATACCAGAGCATAATGACCTCCCTTTTTTTTCTTCCATAAGCCTATAGGGCTTTTAAAGGCTTTCAGCTGATGTAGTTTGTGCTCTTTTCATCAAGTGTGTGAAAGTGGTCTTAATATCCCTGATTCTCTTGCACAAGTGGTGTGAAGAGAAACATGAGAGCAATTAGGGAACCTGGAGGTTATGTTTGGGTGATGTGGTAAGACAGTAATACTACTAATTCTTTCAGATCTTAGCTCTCTGTTAATGAGTTGTTTCTTCTCAGTTAGATTAAAAGCTCAGAATTTATAGGCTTGATCAAGCCCCTTCTGTTCCTTCCTTGTAAAGTAAGAAGATGGTACCGCTGTTAAACCTGAGTTTGATCATTCGTGCAGTAGAACTGCCGTAGTTAATGAACTGTCAGCACTCTCAGCATAAGCCCTTTCTCCATCTCCTTTTGCTTTCTTGCTCCAAGAATAAAATCCACTGGAGGTTAAATGTTACTACAGACAATTTTCTACCCCTGTCTTGCTTTCTATGGATCCCCACTTCATTCAGGCACAGTGAAAGGACCTTAGCCTGAACTCTTCAACACTCAATGCCAATCCTGCCTTGGTTATATTTATGCCTATTAATTTTGTGCAAATTAGCATAGTATTGGAGAATGTTTTTCTTTGGCATTTACAATAATCTGGAGGATGTGTGTAGCTCTTAGTATACTATCTGAGCTCAGAAAGAGGCCTGAGACCTTAACCTTCATGTAATGATGAAGTAACTATACCCAACCAAACAAATTCATATGATTCTTGCAGTGTTCAGTAGCTGAGAGAGATGCCTACTGCTTTTTTGTGTCCTCAAGAGAATTTACTATCTTTTAATGATCCTCCTCTGTTCTTCTTGCATCCCAGAGATACCTTTCAACCCAGAAGTTTTGTTTGGAGTCCTTTGGGATCTCTCCTTGCTCAGCCCTGAAGGGTGCTGAAAAGGATGTGGAGGCTTCATATGCCACCTGCTTCTCCTTCAGGTTGGGACTGGGACTGGCTGTCTCTTGTAGCGCTGCGGGCTCAGTACATCTCTTTTAAAGTGGTTTTAATTGACATTTCTTGCTACCATGTTCTTTTTATAAACTTGCAAGAGACTGCTAATGCAACTGGTGAGGCTGATTGTAAGTTATTCTGTGATAACGATGCTCTAAAGAGGAAGCATTATGGCAAACTGGTTGTAAATTTCAGGCAGGACAGCTACGTGCTGCCAGAGAGCATCTCTTTCTTCATTCTTCTTCCAGCTTGGCTTCCGCACTAACTTGTGTGAGATCTAACTTGAAAGTTCTCACTTCTTTAGCTGCCTTCTTGTGAAACGTGAGTGAACATGTCCTAGTTGGTTGAAGCAGAGTTGTTATAGCTGTTCACAGCAAAAGTAACAGCAGTCTTTGTAGGAGAGAAGAGGAAGGAGCTTCAACCAGCCGCAGTGTTAATTAAATCTAGTGAAGGAAGTGGTAATGTAAGGGGTCTTGTAATAAGCAGGGCAGAATCTGCCTTTGATTAATGATATTGCCAAGTAGATTAATTAGAAGATTAACTCAAATACTACCTAGAGGGGTCTGTGGAGAAGAATGTCTAGCATTTCAACAAGAGAAACAGCAGGAGGCATTGTAACAAAGATGGGGACACATCTCCTTTACAGTGATTTGGCAGAAATGCTGAGTTGTGAAGCAGCCTGCCTCTGGCAACAGCGAACATCTCCCAATTAGACTGTTTGCACAGCACTTGTTGGCAGGAGAACTTATCTTATTTAGGATCTTTAGGAATGCCCCTCAAGTAAACCTTTCCAAGATGAATATTTAGACTAAGCCATTAACGGTTGTTGTGTCCTGATTCATCCCAGCTTCCAAACTTTATTGCTGGGAGCATCTAACATGTATTCAGTAACGCTTCAGCAAAGACAGTCTCTGTTCTGAGGTAAATGTGGACCTTGTGGGAGGCAGATTTTGTGCAGACCATCACTGGACAGCAAAATGATTGTCACCACTTTTATGTGAAACTTTATGTTTTGCTGAATCATGCAAGGTCACTTTCTCAGGTTAATGTATTCCTTCATTATATGTGACACTAAGCAACAAGTGGAAAAACTGCAGTTCAGGCCTTCCATTTCTATTAGGGTTATAATTTGCTTTAAAACAAATGTAGAAAGCTCATCAGAACTTGGTTTGAGAAACAGCTAGTTCTTTAAGCAAGGTATTTCCCTTGCCCTGGATTGCATTGCATGTGTCCTTCTAAATAGGTTTATTTCAAATAAGTCTATTTTAATTGATCCCCTGAGAGCCTCTGAGAGGTTTCCTGCTGCATCAGCTCTTGCTTATTAATGCATTTCACTATTAATGAAGATATGTAAATACCAAGTTGTTTAAAAAAGGGCTTCACCTCCATTATTGCACGATAGGCCTTCCATTCCTGCAGAGATTTGCTGATGTTAGCTAACAGCAATGCCTGTTCCTAATGATCTTCTTGCCCTGCAAAATGACTTGGAATGCATTGCATGGAACTGAATGAGAAGTGATATATCAGCTCGTGGTGATATCCAGTGCATCAAGGAAAAAAGCAGTTTGCTGTTCCCTCAAGGCTGAAATTTGAAGGAGACACTGAAAAGGATGCCCACCTGCATTGACTTTTGATAGTATTTGAGTACCTGACTCTTACTTTCCTTTAAAAATCTCCGCTTAGGTGATCTGTGCAATCCTGAAGTTGTTAGAGAAATTTTGTCCTTATACATCTTTGAAACTTGAATTACTGAGGAGGTTTTTTGTCACTCTGAGTACATCTGCCATTTATTGCAACTCATTTTGTTTGGCTGTTGACAGACCCATATAAACTGCTAGCCAAAAGAGTAAGGAAAGGTAAAGGAAATGCATCCACCTTTTGAGAGATGATAATTGTATGCAAGACAAGTGATAGAGGAATCTTTCAAAGCAGGTGGAATTAAAGCCCTGACACAGTAAGTATAAAGACTGAAACAGTTTTATTAACATCCCTCCAATATCCATTACAATTGGTCCGCCTTGCAGCTTGTCTGGTTTTCTCTTTGTTAGGCATCAGAGGAGTAGTGTGCTGCTATTCAGAAAAATGGGGGTTTTTTTGGCAGTAGTCATCTCATGCAGCAGGAATGCTATTTTTAAATTATGGCATGCATTTTGCGCATAAAACTGTGCTGATTTCACTGTACCATTTTGATTGTCTCCCACAGAAAGCACAGTAGCCTTATTCCTCCACTGATAGTTGGGTTTAAGTTACTGTTGCTCCACTGATATCTAACCTGATGTTTTCATACCATGAGGCATCTGTTTCTCATATTGGTTTTTAGTGGAGTCTGTTCTGTGTTTATGAGGAATGAGTCACCTAAGGTGTCCAAGTGTATAGTTTGGCATTCAGCTTTTGGCACGTAGCTTTGGCAGTTGTTAAAATCTTAAACTTGCATCAAGTGCCCACTTAAACTGATGAATATGAAGCCAGAGACTTTCAAGGGGCTTGGTACACGTAGGACAAGGCTGGTTTGTGCTATCCTGTCATGTTTATGGGCTCTTCAAGTGATTTGTCAATGGACAGTTATTTTTGGACAGTTACTTGCTTTTCAGCGTTGCTTTAGATTGAAACAGTGGTTTTTACATATGCAATGTCAGTGTAACTGTTGAAAAATCTATGACATTCTTTTTTGATAAACCCCTTAATACTAATTGTCTTTGGGAATAGGATGCATTCCCCACATATAATTAGCCTGTCTCATTTCAGACTTCACAAGAAAACAAAATGAGTACTTTTCCATCATATTGAAGTCATCCTCTTGCTTCCAACCCACACTCCAATTTCGTATGTCAGGCTCCCTCTGTGAAGCTGAAGCTCTGTTCTCAGAAGAACAGAGAAGAAGTGCGTAATGAATCGAGAATAGGTTCATTTTTTAATGTCTTATGTTTAAATGCGCAGCTGGGTATATTGTTTTAGTGCTTGTGTTTATATGTTTAATGTTTGTATTGCGTGTAGCGGGCTCCCCTCCATTGAGCAGTGTCTGAATCCTTTACCACAATGAAGATCCCAAAGGCATGGCACAGAGGAAACTTCAGGCAGCTGGAACTGAAGTAGATTCCTACCTGTGAAAAGGGGGAATGGCGCGTGTTTTTGCCTACCTGCTGTTATCTTTGCCTGTATGTATTTGGCATACGTATGTGGTGTCAGTTCCTCTAGGATCTGTCATTCCCTAAGTGTTCTCAGTTTAATAACCTGGTGTTGGTCACTTAATTTTAGTTACATTGTCAGCCTCAGCATTAAATTCTTGGGCTTCCTCTCTGCCAAAGGTAAATATTTGTAAGAAATCTCAAGGGGACTTCCCTGAGTACAAGGGGGGTGAATAAGATGTCTGAAGACGGTGTGTGTGGTATTTCAGAGCTATGTAGCCAGTAGGATTATACAAATAAGAAGCTGATACTTCTCGTGGAAGTTCTTCTATGGCAAGAAGTGATTTTGCATCACCCAGTGAGGACTGGCTTGGTGCTTACAGTATGACTCCTTGAAGACCTTTTGCCTGATGTATTGTGTGACCTCTGCAAGAAAAGGTGTCCAACCCTGAAAAAAACATGCAAGACAAATACTTTTGATTTGTAGTCTTTATAGTTCAGTAGAAAAAGAGCCCTCTGGGCCTGAGTGTTATACAGGGAGTTTTCTTTCTAGCACTTGTTTCTATGGGCTGAGCATACAGTGTGAAAAAAAGTCTGAGAATGCTGTTCTCCACATATTTGAATGCTCACAATTCAGGCAATAACAGCATTAGTGCTGCATACACAGCCTTGTTTCTTTTTCTTTATGTGAATGTGTTTGTGCATACTATGATCTAAATGCCTTGTCACATAGTGCCTCTCAGACACATGTGCGTTTTTGTACAAGCCCTAAATCCCTTGGATAGTACCTTTTCCACTCCTTTAATCTTGTCTATTCTCTGTTCCTCTCACTATTGTTATGGTTTAGAATCCTTATAGATTTTCTTTTTTCCTTGTGACTCTGATCTTGGCATCAAATTCATTACATGCAGAAAGGGTGACATGTAGAGAGTAATAATGAAGTGAATGTGATTCTTCAGAGGCACAAGTGTTTTCCCAAGTGGTTACAGCTGTGTAGGGCCGGGGCTACAAACCATAAGCACAAGTTGCCAGCTTCTTTTAAGATGATAACCTTGCCTGCATGAGTAATTCCCAGAATTATAAGGGCTACAAAAAGGCATTTTTATGGGAAAAATAATGTTGCCAGAATATACACATTTGCTTCTAATCCTGCAAAGTGGCAAGTATCTGGAGTTTTAATAAAAGCCCATTTTTATATGTTTAAGGACTATTTAGGGATGTTGCAGGTTTAAATATATAGCAGTTACAATTTCCCCTTGCTTCCAGGGCATGCACAGTTGGACTTAGAGTATTAAGGTGACCTGGTTTTATAGGCCATATGAAAAATAGGACCAATAAAATGCCTCAGAACTCTTTAAAACAGCCTAAAACAGAGCATGGGGGATGGTGTAAAGATCTTATTTCTGTTCTCTTTGAGATGGCCAGTATAATTTGTTTGCCACCTGTTCAAGTCTTTTCATCACACCACACTATGTTGTGTTTGTTTGGTTCAAAACCTTTAGAAATGCCTGGCTTGAATGCGAGTACTGGCTAGTAAAGTGAGATTATGGGTAATGAATGGATTGAGAGCAGCCTTGCGGAGGAGGACTTGGGGATACTGGTAGATGACACATTAACTGTGAGCCATCACATGCACTTGCAGCCCAGAAAGCCCATCATGTTGTGGGCTGTGTAAAAGGAGAGGTGATTTTCCATCTCTATTCTGGTGAGACCTCACCTGGAGTCCTTCTTTCTCTGGGGTCACCAGCACAAGAAAGATGTGGACAAGAATGTTCAGAGGGCTGGAGTACCACTTCTATGGAGACAGGCTGAGAGGGTTGGGATTGTTCAGCCTGGAGAAGCAAAGGCTCAGGGGAGACCTTCATGTGACCTTTCAATATATTAAAAGGAGCTTATAAGACAGACGGAGAGACATTTTGCCAAGGCCTGTAACTTCAAGACAAGGGGTGGTGCTTTAAAACTGAAAGAGGGTGGATTTAGATTAGATATAAGGAACAAATTCTTTTCTGTGAGGGTGACACAGGTTGCCCAGAGAAGCTGTGGGTACTCCATCCCTGGAAGTGTTCAAGGTCAAGTTGCACAGGGCTTTGAGCACCCTGGTCTAGTGAAGGATATCCCTACCATTGGCAAGGAGGGGTAGACTGGTTGATCTTTGGTCCTTTTCAACCCAGATCATTCTGTGATTGCACACAGAGCTGATTTGCACCGTGCAATTACTTAAATGTCTTCTGCTCTCACCCAGGTTGGAGGAATGGCAGCTGGGCTGTTAGGACTCCTGTCCTGGGAGCTGTGCTCACCCGCCTGAATCTTTCAGAGACATTGCATCCTGGTGAGATACCAACCTTCAGGGATTGTCTCGTGGATTTCCCAGTTTAGTGACACAGAAGGAATGCTTGACAGGGATAGGTATGCAGGGAACCGTGACACAGGGACCTTTTGGAGTAGTGTGACATGTCAGGAGAACAGCCAGCTGTTTGACAGGCATTTCTAACTGATGCCTGCCACAATAAGCCCTGACGATCAGCCTGTGTATTTAGTTAGTGAAGAAGGGAACATCTGGAAACAATTCAGATTATGTTTAACATTGGTGGTGAAGGAAAACCACCAGTGACAAACACGACCTAAAATCCAACCTATTTAAGAAATAAAGCTGTCATTTCCTCGTGCTTTTTCATTCCTGTCTTTAGCAGCAAATGGAGGGGAGCTGGAAGGTGACAGGTTTTAGCTGACGTGTTGTCATCTAATAGGCTCAGTTGCTGCGAGAGAAAAGTTGAGCTGACCAGAAACCTCTGTATTACCCTTTTGCATTAGTAAATGCATGCAGATGTGCAGGTGGGTGGTTATGGCTCTTCTGTTATCAGAGCTTCAACAGTTGGGTTTGCATCTCACAATTCAGGCTCCAAACTGATTTCCAGTAGTAGTGGGTTTTCAAATTAGAATATGAACATGTGGACGGGACAAGCCACTAGGGTTTTGCACAACTGAATAATTCAGCTTCACTTGCAGAGCACTTCTGTTGGTGCAGTCTGTCCAGTAGAGGTGTACCAGCAGGAGTGTGTTGTGCGGGGTTAGAAAAGGATGTGTGATACTGCTAAGGACACATCTGGTTTTGTTCATTTCAACTCAGGTGTTGTGTGGATGGCTCAGTGAGCCGGAGAAGATGAATCTGAAGGGGCTGCTTACCTCAGTAAGACCAGTTATCTCAGGAGCAGAGGGTTCATGTGACAGCCTGGTATTTACTGTGCACGTTATCCTGGAAAGAAAGAGCTATAAAGGCAGCTTTTTCCTCAAATCTTGAAGTCCCAGCATTTTAGTCTAATCTAATGATCAGATTAGGAAACATGGCTGCTCATACATTAACTACAGTCAGCGGGTGTGAAGGGTGGCAAATTGGATTAAAATACACAATTTTTGAAGTATAACTGATAACCTTAGTGGTACACATGTACTTGCTCTTCATGCAGATAGCAGGGGAAGCCTATGTGTCATTCATAGTGGGAATCTGCATGGGAGGGAAAGGCTGGTGGCTGGTTTGGGACTTTCTTAAAGGAATACACTGGAAGGATTTTGTCTTCCAAGTGCCTGTGTGTTTCTAGTGGATTTCATAGAAGCTCAGTGTGCTACATCGAAGATGACTGGAGGGGTGGCAGGGAAAGGTTGTCTAACCTGGTAATGCTGGCTTTTAATGACATTTAGCTACGGTGGAAAAGCAAGACCTGAGAGGAAACAAGCTAATGAGAGCGTTCAGAGTTGTTGAAATAAAGATAATATTGTCTAGGCGGTGACATAAAAGACAAGTTTGTGTCTGGAATGGTAATGAGGATGCTCTGACCTTTTTGGCTCTTTACAGACTTTGACGTAAAGAGGGGGTAAAAATACAGAGGAAAGGGAAGAGTCAGACATGGCCAGAAGACAGGGTTGGAGCGACCATAAAATGCTGGCAGAAAGAGCTACTAGCACAAGCTGGAAATGTACCCATCCTGTGCCTTGCCATATATTGTAAGAAGTAAATCAATGGTAAAGCCGTGGGTTTACCATCTGCAAACTGGCTACAGAAAGCCCTTTATCAACACCCTCAGCACACCTTTCCCAGCACTGGAGCATTGGGACTGAGAGCACTGTAGCTGTCTGCAGGCACTGTCTGCATGCTGGCAGCTGTCTGCAAGCACTTCCACACTGTGTCCTGATGCCTGCTGAGAACTGGGCAGGTTTTGTCCTCCAATGAGCTCCTGCCCATCTGACCCTCTTTTGCCTTGAAGCTGCTGGATGACTTAGCTTACCATCTTGCAGTGCTTCATTTGCAGCCTTCTGCGTCTCTCCCTTACAGACATCTTCTGAACATGCCTTTCTATATGGCAAGTGTTGTAAAGGCTGTGGTTGATTCATAGCTTGGAATTGTGGAAACGCACAGTTGCTTGGAAGCTATGGTAAACCTCCTCTTTTGGTTAGCAGAATGAGCCTGATAGCTTGATCTAGAAATTCAGAGAAGCAGAGGAAAAAGAGTTAATGGATTAGCTCCACAGAGGAGCTGAGATAAAGGCTGTGTTTTATTCTGCTGCTGTTTCAACAAAGAGAGGGTTTTCTTTAAGTGTCTGCTTTAACTCATGTGGATGGATCTCTGCTAGTTCGTGACCCGAAGAGCAAAGAACTGTCATCTGTACTAAATGAGTGCACAGGTCCTTTTTCTTTCCATACAAACACATCTCAAAAATACAGTTCTGTTTTATTTAGTCAGAATAATGAAATGCAGAAGGTGGGAGGTTAAGAAGACAGAGGTAAACAACAGAGGGAAATGTTTTCTGGTTAGCCTAATGGAGAACATACTTATAAAAGATGTTGCACACGGTAGGGCCACCAGGGGAGAGGCCTCTGCACAGCAGAGAAAACTGATGCCAAATGAGCAGGAGGAGTAATTTAATGACCAAATTTTTGAGTTATCTTTTAAAAATAAAGTGTACAATTATCGCTTGGATTCTAAAAGTATTTGAGGCTTCTTTGTCTTTTGGGAGTGGCTGGGTCAACAGTGGTCTGATCTCTGTATTATCCTGAAGGATTCTAAAGAAAAGAACCAACAAAACCACCAGTATTTATTTACTGCCTTGCAGGTGACAAAGGTCTGCACATTTCCTCCAGTACAAGCCTGTTTCCTATTAAGAAGCTGCTGATCATTGACATTTAATATCTGTGTCCAATAGAGAGCACATAGTTCTCTGAGGGAACTTAGATTTGGGAAGGAGACAGGGAATCTAAAATTGTTTGTGCTCCACTGAGACATTCATATTCACTGATGTCTGAGAGATGCTTAAAGGGACTGCCTGATAATTTATTCTACTGTCTTGCTTTACTCTGCAGCTGAGCATTGGAAAGGAAGCATTTTGCCATTAAATGAAAATACAGGGACAAGAAGATGTGTGTCTCCATGGGCTGCCTATGTGATGGCTTTGCTGGCACCATCCATCTTGCAAAGTACTACTCTTGTGACCTAAGAGATAAACCCTGTGTTGCAGAATGCACTCTGCTACTGTCCAGCTGTAAAATGATCACTAGAAGAGCTCTGACCTTTCCGTTTCTTCCTTTATGTAGATCCTGGTGTCATGTAACAGTAAAGTAACAGTTGTGGGATTGGTAGCTCCCCATATAATTCTCTTCTCTTCATTGAGAAACACTGCTCCCTCCCAAAGAAACTCGCAACACAGTTGTGATAGACTTTACATACAATTCTGTATGTCTTCAGAATTCTCTTTGCTCATGTTTTGACGCATTCACATCCATGGGATAGTTATTTTTAATTGTTCTTCCCTTTACTTCTAGAGTTTTAAAACTGTAATTTTTTGTTGTTTTGTAACTTACAAGCTTGGAAAATACTTTTCTCTTTTGAGAACCTTTTTATTCTACTCATCTAATTCTAATCTGAAGTGAAATGGGAGTTCAGGTACCTGCTTACTGTTTTCATTCAGTGTTTGAGGTGCATATCTATCATTTACCAGAGAACTGAGATGTGGCATTTCAGCTGCTTGGTCCGGCAAGTAATTGTCGTTACCTGGACTCTCAGATGTTTTAGCTGCCTTGCCTCCATTAACATGCATGCCAGTGAGGGTGGCCAGGATCCTCTTCCACCTATAGTTTCTGTTCTGAATCAGGGAGGAAGTCTGGGGGTGCCCTTACATTTGTCAATGACCGGCAAAAGGTTTTTAAATTTCAATAATCTTCTATTTGCAGAAATGCACATCAGGTAGAGAGCTGCATTATGACCCAGAACAGCTGGTCTGCACAGCTAAACAGATCGCCTAGTTAAGGGATGGTCATAGGAGGAATCCGGACAGGAGAAGTTCCAGCTGAAATAATGCACAAGAAAGTCATACGTTACAAAGCTGAGGTTTTAGTCTGACCCGTGTGCCAAGATGATGTTCAGTACTGTGGATGATTCCAT
The DNA here is from genome assembly GCA_009867235.2 of Psittacus erithacus. Classification (NCBI taxonomy): domain Eukaryota; kingdom Metazoa; phylum Chordata; class Aves; order Psittaciformes; family Psittacidae; genus Psittacus; species Psittacus erithacus. The sequence continues at coordinate 4,657 of WYDI02012864.1, read as the reverse complement.
ATCTTTACATTGGCAGATTCTCAAAATCATGAGATATCTTAATCTAGGACTTCTAGTTTTCCTTGCACCGTGACATGTTGCCCTATACTTGTAAAACAGAATATAAGAACTCAGAATATTAGAGTATAGAGAAATTGAATAGTACATTTATAGTCTTATCCTGTGTCATAATAGCCAGTGTCTGTATTGCACACTTTGAGATAGACTTATGACTGAACAATAAATTTGCATTTCAGTTGGCTGATGCAGCACGCTTCTTGCTCCCGAAGTATGAGTGAAGGCTTGAGGCAAAAGATGTCAGTTTTGTAATAGTAGTTAAAATATATCTATGCACCTAAAAGATTGGCAGTTGCCCAGTAAAGACCTTCACTAGTGGTCTGTGGACAGGACAGAGTCGTTCCATGAAAAGAAATGAGATTCAGCAATCAGACTCCAGACATGGATGGGGATGAAATCTAATCAGAACCTTTGCACCCAGATTCTGAGTTTGCCACAATGAAATAATGCACTTGCAAATCTTATCTATATTATAAAATAAGAATGCATATCATATATAGTTTTGTTCCTGATGATCACACACTCAAGCTGCTTTTGTTATTTATACTCCAGATGATATTTTCCTCTCATCACGCAATTCTGTGAGCTTAAGCTGTGTACATGATGCTAATATTGCAAGCTTTATGACAAAATCCAAAATATTGGCATGTTATGGGTAGAAGATTAAGTTGCCTCAGATTATAAACATAATGAATTTGCAAGACCTGTGGTGGCTTTCAAATCATCTTTTGTTGTTCTGCTTTATTGAAGGAGGCGTATGAAAATGAACTGGGAGCAACCAGCATGTAGAATGGCACAGGAGGGAGTTTTTCATCACTGTTGTATTTATCACTGAGCACAACCCTGAGCTCTGTCAGACTTAAATGGCAAGCTCATTGTTAATTTCAAAGTTCAAAGTGTTCTTTAATCTTTCCCTTATTTTGCTCCCTCATAAATGCCATTATGGTTTTCAGTGCCCGATTCCAGGGTTCTCGCCAGTATTATCAGGTTGTCCTTGATAGGTGGGAAAATCCGTCTTAGTAAAGGAGCCATGATTCAAGCGGTCAGAGCATTGTCTATCTCTGGAAACAAGGCCCATAAAATACTGCTTAACAAAGGGGTCTATTTGCAGTGTGGAGCCTCAGCGTTTATCTGGTAAGTACCTGGACATCATTGCTGAAGAAAGAAATGAAAATAAAGAAAATAAATACCCAGGACTACTAAATACTTGTTAATACACTGAGGAGAAGAAAGGAATCCATAAAAGGAGCCACTTTTTATTAAGGACTCTTCTTAACAAGGATTATTTCTTACTTTCTGAAAGGTGCTCATGGTGTTTTCACTTTCCAGCTAAATGGAAAGAGGAACATTTTGTGAGAGGCTCTTGCATTCATTCCTCCTTCCCTTGCAGCTTTCATGCTAATAAGCTGCACAGATCCCTGAAGCAGTTTTCTCTCCGGCTGTGGCAGGTCTTTTAGATTAAATGGTCAAAGTGGATTTATAAAGGGATTTAGTATGTTTGGAGCTTGTGAGAGATTTGGAGTTTAAAACCCACTAAGGTTGATTATTCCCAGAAGAGATAAAAGTTTGGCAAAAAATGAGGGAAAATTCCCTTTCTAAACCACCTGTCTTGATCCCTTGAAATACAGGTGAAAGAGAAAGATAATAATGACCTTTTCAATCCTGAAAATGCAACCTGGTTGGCCACCTTTGCCAATAATTCAGCACTTCTGTCTAGGAAGTGAGTCTAGTGCCCTGACTCCACATAGACCTGTGAATGTTTGGCTGGATTCCAGTTTAAATTGTATTCAGATTGGTAAACTAGAAATGAAAATTCCCATTGCTAATATGCTGAGCGGGCCAGCTTCCTTTGTTGCATTATTAATGGTGTGCTGCCCTATTGACCAAATCATGTCAGATTTGAATGAACACTTACAGATGTTACATCACCCCCTTCTTAGAAGCCATTGGAGTTTCATGATGCCTGTCTTTCAACAGATGTTCTTACTCTTCTACGCAGACATTCACGAGTGTAATCTCTTTGTCATAATACTGAAGAGTTCTTGAAGTAGCGTTAATGATTTTCTGCTTCATGGTGTCTGTATTAAACATGCATTTTCTATGTGGGGACCGCAGGACTGAAACTCTGGTTTACAGGATCAGTATAGGTTACTATTGCTGAAGCTATTTTGTTAAGGCATGTTTTGTCTATTTTTTGTTAATACAAAATACCAAAAGCCAAAGGTAACTCCTCAGCAATAGATAATTCTTATAATTTTTAAGGACACAGGGAAGATAATACCTGATACAGTCACTGTGCTGCTCCAGCTGATGCCCTACCTCCAGCAGTGGTTGTTCAGTTCCCTGCTACCCATCACCATGCCTCCTCAAGGCAGGAGAACCAAATAAACACATGTATTCTGGACATGCCACCACTGGGGCAGCATGTGAGCCTTGGAAGACTAGTGGTCAAATAACTGATTTAATTCAATACCAGGAATGCCCATGGCAGGGGGTTGGAACTAGATGATCTTAGAGTCCTTTCCAACCATAACCATTCTATGATTCCATGATTCCCATCAAAGGTTGGCTGTTTTGCCTTTATATGAGCAGCCAAGCTTGTTTAACAGAGACAGTGATAGAAAAGGGAGATTCCCCTTATGATGCAGCTGTAGCAGGATCACATGTACTGGAAGGCACAAGGGGGCTGAAGAAATCTTCACAACCTTTAATGCATCTGCATTAATTTACTATTTGGTAGTGTATGATGTACCACTCTATGCAAGCAGATGCAGGGGGAGTCACTGCTGGGAACAGTTGCTGGTAGAACACTCATCATTTTTTCATGTGTCAATTATATTTGTGAATGGCCTTAATTTCCCTTGTCTCTGTGACCTGGCCCATATTCCAGGGTCTCAGCTCATAAGGCCATTTAAGGCCACTTTTCTCAGCGCCTTGTGTTTTCCTTCTGGTTTAGGATCTCAGGAAATGGAAGAGCTGTTCAAGCCATTTATCTTCCCACCATTCAGCAGCTGTTCAGCAGGCTTTTTACATGTGGCAGTGCAGGGGTAGTGCAGTGAGAACCAAGGGAAGGGGAGCAAGCAAACAGCTTCCAGCAGGAAACTGCTGAAGGAGGTGGGGTACTTTTGATGGATCACTTTCCACAAAAGGACTGCTGAAGTAGATGGACTCTTTAGGGAAGTGGTTAATGGGTGAAGAACCTGTGGGGCCATGGGGAGTTCTTGGGAATACTGTTTGGGCTCTGCAGATGGAAGATCATTCATCTCATTTATGTATATAGTGGCTTCTACTCTGATGAATTGTATTTTGAGGCACTGAACATTTACCCTCTGAGGGTCTCTCAAACCTAAAGGTTCTGTGGTTCCACATTGCAGGCTGCAGTTCAGCTCCAGCCTTGCCTCTCTTTGCAGTCAGCAGCCTTGCCCACAGTATTAACCTGCTCGTGCTATCTGGAGGCACCGGCTGAAGTCACTTGGAAACGCTGTCATTGTGAAATAAGTCACGAGGTGTGTTTCTTAATGTGAATTTAGTTTTCAGGGCAGTGCCCATTTCCAAATGATGTCCATTTGTCTTCCATGCAGAAGTTCTCCTTTGCCTGAGACTTTATAAGCTTTATGGTGATTATTTCTGTGTCTCGAAGTTGCAGGCATAACTGTTCCTCAGGCCAAGGCCAGCTGTGCTCCTACATACATTTTGTGGTGCTGTTTGTTTGCTTTGTTCTGAAATTCTCTGTCTTCCATGTTATGATGAAGTGTAATTGTTCTCCGAAGCGCAGATTATAACGTGGAAAAGAAGCCAATTCCTGAAAATGCCTTTAGTTGAAAGTAAATTCATACTACAGCATGTAATCTCATCTCAATTTACATAAGGTCGCTGTTCTGTCAGTAGATGGTGCAGATCCTTGTCACAAAGGCAGGAGATGATACAGCTTATATGAGATGGAGCAGGTTTTATTTGTTGTTGTCGCTGGGTTTGGGGCTTTTGCATTTTTGTTTGGGGCTTTGTTTGTTTTCAGTAAACACTTCATACAGAAGGCAAACTGTGTTTACAGTGTTTTCTTACTAAGGACAGCTATACTGCCGTCTGTTCTCGGCTTCTATGTCAAATACACTGACAGCTGAGAAGTAAATTCCCTGTTTTCAGGAGACGAAGCTTAGCTGTGGGCGGTACTAGATCCGTTCTGGTTAGGTCTACCACATAGGTATGTAATTCTATGTGTACAGTTGTGTATGTGTGTAGCTGTTTGGAACAGCTCTCAATATGAGGAAAGATTTGCTGATGGAACTGCTTTCAAAAGGAGCCCAGATAACTCTTGTTGTCTGTGATAAAGCAATTCCTAAACTTCACTGAGTATTTTAGCTGTGATTTGACTCTAAGATAATGTCTCCAGTCAGCTTTGCCTCTATTGGATTTCAGTTCTGCCCCCAACCATTTGCTCCCTTGCTCATCTCTTCTGAAAGGGGCCTACAGGGGTGATGAAGGGGGACTCTTCATTAGGGACCATGGCAATAGGACAAGGGGTGATGGACAGTGGGATTGAGTGCACCCTCAGCAAGTTTGCTGATGACACCAAGCTGTGTGGTTCGGTTGATACGCTGGA
>WYDI02012862.1:9862-31995 GCA_009867235.2 Psittacus erithacus | reverse complement strand
ATGGGGCAGCCACAGCTTCTCTGGGCACCCTGTGCCAGCGCCTCAGCACCCTCCCAGGGAAGAGCTTCTGCCTTAGAGCTCATCTCAGTCTCCCCTCTGGCAGGTTAAAGTCAGTTTAAAGCCAGATGTTTCTTGCTGCTCCAAGCCAGGAAGTGCTCTGCAGAATGCAGGCAGTGAGCATGGCGAGGGCATCTCCTTTTAGGTGGAGGTGGGTCTCACTGCTTCCCTCCCTGCCCTGGGCACAAAGGCAGATTTCTGGGAGCTTTCCCATCCCTGGGGTTCTCAGCACCTGCAGGAGCCAAAGGCAGAGATGCCCCAAGGTGCTGCAGGGCAGGATGTGGGTCACCCCACGAACTCCTGGGGCCCATCCAAATCCTGGTGCAAAGCCTCTGTAGCAACACAGCCTCGTGGCTGTGGCTCTGCTGGAGCTGGAGCGTGGCCCTTTGCAGGGCCCAACCTGTCCCATGTTCTAAATAAAGCAAAGATGCAAAGAGTGAAAATAATCCTGGGCAGGGGAAGGTGGGGGGGGGTTTCCCTGCAGTGGATGTGGCCCAATTGCAGTGCCTGTGGCTCTGTCTCCTGCTCTTGCCCAGTCTATCAGTCATTGTCCCTGCCTGAGAGGGTCACGTCTGGGCAGGTCTCTGGGGAGGAACTGTCTGCGTGTCTGCATGCAGCACAACCCCAGGCCCTAGCAACCGTCCTGCTGCTCTGCGCACTCAGCCCTGCCACATGCTGAAGCAGAATGAGATAAATGAGCCATCAAGGCAGCGGGGCTGGCTTTAATGGGACACTGTGGGCTGGAGCCAGGCCCCTTCATCCCAGCCCTGGGGCAATCGCTTCTTGCACCTTTCCACCCCTGGCTGGCTGACAGTGCTGCTGGAGCCGTGTTCCTCCTGGCCCCGTGCTGCCCAATGGTGCTGCTCTGGGCTCCAGCTGGGGGCAAAAGGGGATTTTCCCCATCGGTTTTTTGCCAAAACAAGACTTTGACTGTGTCCACAGCTTGGAACTCGGGGGCTAGGCGGAGGAGGTGGCGGGATTAGTGCTGTTAACACCAGGCAGAGGGCTGCCTTCTCATCCCAGCCCTTAGCAAAAGGGAATTAAGTCCATTACAAGGCTATCAAATAGGATCAGAGCCCCTCTCCTTTCTCTGAGCAGCCCAGACCTGTTAATCCTTTTTCATGCAGCTGGACCTGCACCCATGGAGCGGTGGGGAAGCTGGAACAGGCACAGAGCTGGGCTGCACTGGGTGAACATGAGTGTGGTGAGGGTTTGGATAAGATCTCAACCTCTTCCCCTTGCAGCAATAACACATTTGGGGTGTTCCTGCTCACTCACCCAAAGGCCCTCGCCCCGCGGGACCCCCTGCCCTGCTCGAGGGGTTCAGGGCTGCAAAGTGCCAACAAAGCAGCAGATTTTAGAATGGCAAAGAAGTCTCTGGGTTACTTCTTTATTTCTAAACCAGCCTGAGGCTTTCACACGAAGCAGAGGGATGACCCAAGGAGCTCCAGCCCTGCTGGCCAGAGCAGTGACCCTACAAACACACTCACCTCCAGCCAATGGAGGCAGACGGGTGACAGAGCAAACACCAAAGTCCATCCTGGCACAAGCTGCTGCTCCACCGCACACAGGCAATGCCCATGGAGCCCTCTGCACAGGGCCCAGCTTAATGCCCAGCGCAGCAGGAACCGCTGCATCAAGGAGAACACAGCAGCAAAACTGTCCCCACGTCGGGTCAGAGCAGGCAGCAGCAAACTCAGCTCCAGGGCTTGGCTCCTCCATCACCACCCGGGGCCAGGCAGGAAGAGAAGGGCTGGAGGGACCCAGAGCAGCAGAGGGCTCAGAGCAGGCACAGTGGTGATCGGTGGCAGGAGCAGGCGATGCTCACGCTGGCCCTGAGGCATAAACCCCATCACACCAAGAGCTGGCAGCCGAAACATCCCCACCGTGAGTGTCCACGTGTGCCATGGGAAACCAGCCAAGGCAGGAGCAAAGGGACCAGCAGCCGGGCACCACCGGTGCCCCCCGGGCTCCCCCAGTCAGGAGGCTGCCAGGTGCTGGTGGAAGTAGAGGCCGAAGAGGCTGGTGACGACCTGGCAGGCAGCCACCCACCACGTGAGGAAGGCGAAGAGCCCGCGGAAGAAGAGGGGGGTGAAGATGCTGCCCAGGATGGCCGTGACCTGCTCCACCGCGGCACGCACGTCCTCAGCACCTGGGCGCCGTGGGGCCACCACCACTACCACGGGCATGAGAGGGGGCTCCGGGTACAGCCCCCACGAGTGGTGCCCTGTGTGACAGAGGGGACAGTGCTGTGGCCTCATCCTTGTGCTACAGATGTGCTGATGGCTGAGTCCCAGCACACTCGCTGCATGCATTATGTTCATGCCAACTGCAAACCATGATCTGAGAACCCAGGGATGCCGATGGCTTGAAGATGACTTCTAGGTCTCATCCTGCCCCTCCAAAGTCCCCCCATGTTCCCAAACCCCACCATCTCCTTACCCAGTGTCTTGAGGAGCAGCATGCAGTGGAAGGTGAGGATGATGGGTCCCAGGTACTGCAGGCTGACCACGGAAACATAGCAGTAAATCCTTGTGATCTGTGGGCAATGGGGATCAGCAGGAGGCCAGTGGCAGGACCCCGCACTCATCCCAACTCCCACATCCAGACCTTGCGCTGGATCTCCAGGACAGGGATGCGCCCGGCTTCCTTCCTCATCTGCTCCACCCAGCGCTCGGCCAGGCCCAGGTACGCCTGGAGGTGATGCCGGGTGACGGCCAAGCGCAGCAGGCAGAGGCCAACAACGGTCCAGAGGCGTGCAGTGTTGTAGGCAGAGTCCGACATGCTAGGCCAAGAGCAAGGGGTGTCAGGGAGATGTGGGGTCCAGAACCTCCCTGCGCCCCAGAGGGTGTCTGATGGCAGAGGTGGTGGTGGGGAGGATGAGGGGTTATTGGTACTGGACAAGGTGGCCTGGGCACCTGTGCCTCAGTTTCCCCTCGACACAAGGATGCTGGGGCACGGTTGGCCCTGCTGCTGGTGCCACACTTACATCTGCACTGTCTGCTTGCCCATGGGCGCGTGGAGCAGGAAGTCCCGTGAGATGGGCTTGATCCACATCACCACCACGAGGACGGGTGCCAGGAAACTCCCATGGAGCAGGACCCTGCAGCGAAGCCATCCCTGACCCCCGTGCAGCCACTCCCCCTGCTCCCTCCCTCCCTCTGCAGACAGGGACCCGTCCTCACCCGTGGCTCCCCCACCCTCTCCCACCACCAAACCTCTGTGCTCTGCAGCCACAGGGCTGCAGGGGACCCAGCACGGACACTCCCCCAGCTCCTTCCCCACCCACAGCTTTCACCCACTGGGTCAGGGGCTTGTTGGCCGCCATCCGGAGAGCGTCGAGGTGCGTTTGGGCCAGACGCAGCCCTGGGAAGGTCAGGCAGGCGCCCAGGAAGGAGCACAGGGCCACCAGCCCCAGCTTGAAGGCCAGCTTGGCAATGGGCAGCCTGCAGGGGAAGGGGGTAATGCAGAAGGGGATGGGTTGGCCCCATCCCCAGTGAGCCCCCAAGGGGCTCCCACCCCAGAACCTCCAAATAACCTCCTGGAAACTCCATTTCCCCATCAACTCACGTCCACTCCCAGCCCCGCTGCTTCAGGATGCTCTCCAGGTTGGTGCTGACTCCAGCCAGCGCTGCAGGGAGTGACCCCCATGAATGGGGTGCCCATAGCCCCCCACTGCCCGCCCGCCTCTCCCCGGCCCCCCTCACCCACCGGGCTCCAGGCCGAACTCCAGGTAGTCCTCACGGATGACCAGGGCCACCATGGCGAGGAGGAGGAAGAAGGCGGCGAAGGTGAGGCATACGGAGCGCTCGCCCCCCTCCTCTGAGCGGAAGTAATGGCGCATCACCATGAAGAAGACCTTGCTGTGCATAAGGGGAGGATGTCAAGGAAACCAAGAGCTTCAGGACCAATACCAGCAGGACCCCTCTGCTCATTAGCACATCATAAAGCACCTGCATCGTTAGGCCAGCGCCACCTTCTCTGCGGGAAGGTTCTCATTGGGCACCTTCACAGCTCACTACTGAGTGCTTTGTAAATCCATAAACTGAAGTTTTCCATCTCAATTGGCTTTTAATGGGGAAAAGCCAAGGCTGGCAGCTTCCCTCTCCTGCCACCAGCAGCCTGGAGCTGGCAGGTGGTGACAATCACACCCCAAAAGTCACTACAAGGATACACAGAGAAGACAACCGTCAGCAGGGACCAGAGCACCCCGATGTTCATCTCCTTCTGGGGGTCCACCAGGCAGTAGTAGCCCTCAGTGAAGATGTACACAGTGGTGGAGTACACAGCAAAGTCCACGAACCACTGGTAGTCCAGGAAATAACGCAGCACTGTGTGACAAAGGGACACATCACCATCCTGCAGGGACCCACAGGGGGTCCCGTGCCCAGGGCAATGCAGAGGGAGCAGCAGGTGCATGGGGGGTTACCGAGAGCATCCACGGCAGTGATGGGGCTGGTGTCCAGGCGGAGGTCGATGTCCCGGGGCACGGAGAGAGGTTTGTCATCCATCACGCCGTTCATCCTTCTGCAAGGGAAACCCAGGCTGGGGATGACCATCAAAGAGCTGGCTTATCCCTTGTGTCCCACGGTGCTGGAAGCCTGCTGCGCGGTGGCGCATCCCCAGCTTGGGGCTCCTTGTCACCAGCCCCAGCCCCAAGCCCATACGAGGCTGTCGCTGCCAGGGGACCCCCGCAGCACCGGGGTGACTTCCATCGTCACCACAACTAATAGGAGCTGTTGTGAGTCCCTGTGCCCGGCAGAGCCGGCAGCTGCACTGACCTGTCTCGCTTGGCCTTGGGGCGCTGCTTCCCTGCCAGGGCGCAGAGCTCCTCATCCGAGGGGTGCTTGTACCGGTGCAGGCTGGAAGGGAGCAGCGGGATGTCAGCGGCAGTCCCCGCGGGGACCAGCAGGGAGGGATGGACGGGACGGCTGCGCCACGTACCTGCCGTTGCAGAGCAGCCAGCGAGCGAAGGACCAGTGCGGGGCCATCTTCTGCATGAGGCTGGCGGCCAGCAGGGTCACCACCACCTGCACCCCCATCACCGCCTGCCCGGGGACACCCGCACGGCTTGACCCGGCACTGGGGCTCCCGCAGCCGGGGGAGGCCCCCCACGAGTCCGCTTCCCCCAGCGCCGGTCCTTGCCATGGGACAGCCCCGGCAGGCGACCCCCGGGCACCCAGCGGGTGCCCGCTCCCGGACATGCACCCTCCCGGGCGCGTCCCCCTGAGTACGCACCCCCGGCCCCGCACCCCCGGCCCCGCTCTCACCATGCTGGGGTCAGCGCAAAGGCGGCCGCAGGAAGCCCGCCTGCCGCCGCCCGCCGCCTGCCAATCCGCGGCCTCTCTCCCTCTGATTGACAGCTGATAGACCAATGGGAAGACAGCACTGGAGGGGAGGGCGGGCACTGCGCGGAGCCGCGTTCCGCTGGCGCTGCCTCCTGGGAGCTGTGGTCTCCGCGCGGCTCCGGGACTACGGGTTCGAGTCCCGGCTGCGCTGCCCCAGCGGGGCCGCCCCGTCGGGTATTGTCATACATCATGTATATGCATCATACATATGATATCATAGATGTCATGTGGTCTGAACGCCCTGTGCTCCTCCAAACCCGCTGGGGCACTCCCCTTCTTAGCTGGGCAGGGGAGAGTAAATACAAGGGAAGGCTCCTGGGTCTGCCTAAGGGCAGGGAGGTCACTCAGCAGTTCCCGTCATGGGTAAAACAGACTCGGCTCGGGGAAATCAGTTTCATTTACAGAGGTCGATAATGAGAAACAAAAGCAAATCTTAAGACACCTTCCCCTCATCCTTCTCTACTTCCCTGGCTCAGCTTCACTCCCAAAGTCTCTATTGCCAGCTCTGCAGAGGGACAGGGAACAGGATTTGGGATCAGTTCATCACACGTTGTCTCTGCTGCTCCTTCCTCAGCTGAGGACTCCTCACACTCCCCCTCTGTTCCTGTCCGCAGGGCTGTTTCTCTCACATGTTCTCACTTTTGTTTTCCATTGCAGGTTTTCTTCCCTCGTCTTAACTGCTTTATCCCAGAGGTGCCACTACCATCACTGCTGGGCTTGGCCTTGGCAGTGATACGTCCTTCTTGGAGCCGGCTGCATTGGCTCTATCATAAGCCACCCCTGTAGCCCTCCACTACCACATCCTCAATACAACCCCTCTGTGTATATGTGCACACACGTGGGGTTGGTTTGCATATGAAGGGGCCCTTCAGACTGATGCTCTATAACACCCACCCCTGCATGCAGCCCCTGGGCATTGCATTTTGAGGGCAAAGGAGGGCACAGGGGCTTGGGTGGCAGCAGCTCAATCCCTGTGGCCTCCTTATCTTCCTCTACCCTGCGCCCAGGACTGGCTGAACCAGGCCCATCCCCTTGCATGATGCCATGGGGCAGGCCGTAGCCATCTCTCTTGCCATGTCCTTTTGCCCACGTCTTCTTTGTGGGATTAACTGGCTTCAATCCTACTTGTACCCCCCCATTGATTCATCTCCCTGTGAGCACTGGAGGAGCTAGAGATGGAGCACATCAAGGCAGAGCCCACTGGGTGCAGCTCATCCTGACACCCACATCACTGTGGGGGGCTGCAGGCACTTTGGCCAAGCTTGGGGCTATTTAGGGCTGTGGCAGCCCTATGAGCAGCTCACACTGATGGGGGGCTCTGTGGGTGCTGGTGGGTCCCCTGGTCCAGGCAGGGTGCTGGTGGCCCCGAGGGGTTGCCATGGATATTCATCTCCCAGGTGACGGGATGCGCTTCCCACTAGATGTCGCTTCCGCCCGTGCCCCGAGCATCCCCCTGAGTTGGGGTACCCAGGCTTTGGGTACCACATCCCTTCCACTGCCAAGCACCCACAGTGTGGCCTGGGCAAGCAGCCTCCAGTGTGCCTCTCATGCCAACCCCAGCTAGGATCCAAAGTGGGGTTGAACTCAGCCTGTGATGCCGAAAAACCCCTGCAGTTCCCTGAGAGCTGCCTGGTCCTGGTTGCCAGGTGCCCCCAGCTCCTTGCCAAGCTGGGATCAGGGAAGCAGCCCTCTCCATCACCTCCACTGCCTGTGTCCTGACACCCCCCAGGACCCTTAGACACCCCCCAGTCCTTGCTGTGGGTCTGCATGAACCGGTGGCTGTGCTCCTCTGGAACGAATGCAGGGCCCCAGGATCCTCGCAGCCCCCATGGCGTCAGCTTTCAGACACAAAAAAAGGAAGGAAAGGTGGAAGATGGATGCTCGGAGCACCCCCAGCCTGGCCGCCCTCCCCCAGGACACAAAAGCCCCTTTGAGGACTGATTTTACACCACTTCTGTCGCGATGCCCAAATTAGCATCAGCAAAGGGAGCTGCCGTGACGGCGTTGTCGGTGTTACTGGAAAGCTGTGCATGAACAGGGACTCCCAGTCCCACACCCGGCCAGGGGGTGCCAGGCCCAGTACAGCCCCCACATGCACCAGGGGGGATGTTTCCTCGAAGGGCCATGGCTTGGCAGCCACATGGCACCCACCAAGCGGGAACAACCACGATCCTACCATTCCTGCAACCAGGCCACCCCATGAAGACCATGGCCAAGGATGCTCTTGGGGACTTGCCACCTTCTGGGTGCTGCTGGGGGCAGCTGCATGCCAGGAGCCAGCCTGTGCCCATTCCCCCACTATGAGTTTCCCATTCTGCACAAAGGCACCGGGCATTGTCCGGGCTGCATCGCATTACCCAGGGCTCCCAGAGAACTCACTTGTATTTCATGCTCCATTGAGCAGCTGCCTGTATATATTTTCTGTGTTGCACTTTTAGCATGACAAAAGGAGAGGGCCTGTGAACTCCTTGCTCTTCAGACCTCTCCGACACATCCCCTGAGCGGAGCCCCCCTCAGTTAGCATAACAAACTGCCACGCTCCCTCCAAAACGTGCTCCAGCTCCTTCCCAGCCTTTTCCCGCCGGGAATTTCATGTTGGGCTCAATATTTGGGTGTCTGGGCCGGCGGCGGGAGGGCGAGCACGTGCGGCGGGTTTGGAGCAGAGCCTTGGTGAGGTCCTTCCCGTGCACCCATGGGCCCAGCCCCATGGTACCCACACTGTGTGTAACTGGTGCCTACTTCACCAGGAGCACCTTTCGTGCCTCCCAGGTCCACGTTTTTCCTGCCCTGCCCCAGCCATCAGGGCCCCCCCAGGAGCCTCATGGAGCAGCGAAGTGGGGCCAGACCCAGTCCTCAGGTGTGGGGTGGGAATGAGGAGAGGCAGGAGCGAGGGTAAGGTGAGAGGTGCCTGTTCCCACACTGGCCAAACCGCAGCTCCTGCCTCCCCCCAGCCCAACGGGGGCAGGACATGGTCCCATCCAGGGCTGGGACCCCAGGGCACCCCTCGCCTTCTGCCGCAGGGAGGGAGAGGGCCAGTGAGACACAAGCAGGAAGGAAACACCCCCCAGACACTGGGGTCTCACAGGGATTTGGGGGGTCCTGAGAGGAAAAGGGTGAGGTTCTGCTCAAACGCCAGCAGCACGAGGGAGACCAAGCCAGGGGCTCGCAACACCTTTAATGCACAGAAGCTTTTCCTCCTTTCCTTGGGCTGCAGACCTTGTCATCCCGGTGCCTTGGGCTTGGTGGCAGCAGCTCTGTGTCCTTGCAGCTTCCTGGGGTGTCATCTTGTGGTCCATGCCCCCTGTTTGGCAGTGGGGCAGGGGAGCCCTTGGGCACATCTGGCTCCAGCCTTGGGGCTGGTGATATGGGAAAGGAGGGAGCCAACCCTTACCCTGGGCATGGGAAAGGCACCTGCACGGATCCTGCCCATGCTTCCAACCAAGCCTTGGTCTTTCTGCAGCCTCTCTGGGTCACCCGGACCTCACAGCATCCACTCATGGCACCTGTTCATGGAAGAAACTGGTGTGAGCCTAGTCCCAGCCTGCTGAGAACCGGGGCTGGGAGGTGCCTGCATCACCCTCATGCCAGCTCCTGGTCCTGCAAGGTGCCCATATCCCACCCCATTCCCACAGGATGCCTGAAACCATCCTCACCGAGAGCCACGCTTTGTGCCAGGTCTCCCGCTGACCCTCATGAGTCTTTGCTCTTCACCCACATCCTTGCTGCTGATGGTTGCTTTTGGGGAGTCCCAATGCCCCATTTGCGGGGTGCCTGCAGAGGGACATACGTGTTGGTGGCTGTGCCTGTGTGAGGCTACCACAGTGCATCAGAGCATCACCCATTCCCTCATCCCAGTCTCCTCCTGCATTTTCCACACCTCCCCATGGCTGCATCCACACACACCCCTGAGCCTTTCCTTTATGGAGCTTTGCTGGGCCTGAGCCCAAATTCTCTCATTAATTGCCCGGCTGCGCATCCTTGTGTTCTCCCTTCACGTTCAGCCTTTGCCGTTGCTTTATGGGATGCTAAAGCTGTGCTGACAAGTGCTGCATGGCATAAATCCTATCAAAGTGCCTGTTCCTGATGCTCACCCAGCACCAATTCCCTGCAGGGCCTCTGTTAACTCCAGGTTCAGGTCCAGCTCCTGCTATGGCCTGGTTTTGCCAGACCCTTGCTGGGCTTTTCTTCCAGGATGCTGCCGAAGGGGTCCCCTGCATGGACAGGCTCCCTGTAAACCCAACCTTTCCGTCCACAATCCCACATCAAACCCTTTCCCTGGATCTCCCACACCCTTTGCCTGCACTGACAGTACCACATCTGTGCCCCTTCCCAAAGGAATGGGAAGGGCTTGATCCTGCTGCTGCACACAGTGTACATTTAATAAACTAGGGTACGTTTTGGGCCAGGGAAACCAGGATTTCTTATTCATCAAAATGCTCTGCTCTCTTTTCCCTCAGGAACTGGCCTGTGGCTTATGGGGCGAAAAGCGTCCTGTTCGGGTGCTCATCCTGCCCTTCGCTGGGGCACTGCAGGGGCCACTCGTGTCTTCTCCCTGCTCCAGGTGGGGGAAGACCACGAGTGACCACAGGCAATGTGTGGGCTCAGCCCCGCTGCGGGGGAATAACCCTCATGAGGTGTGGCTGCAAAGGAGGAATATGGGAGCCCGGGGTCTCACGCTCCCGCCTTCCACCGGGCTCCCAACAGCTGGAGCGTCCAGGCAGGGAATCCATTTCTATACATTTCCATAGGGATTCATTTCACCCCTTCTCCAGCAGCGTGGCAGAGGCAAACGTTTGTGTGCAGGAGAAAAGCTGAGCCTGGTTTGGGAGACCTGGGGAGATGAGGAGGATGAGGGGCACCATCCTCTCCCCACAGCCTCATCCACCCTTGCTGCCCTTTATCCCCTCATCTCCAGCTTCAGGAAGGTTTGGGGCCCATCATTTCAGGTGCTCAGTGCCAGAGATGCTGATCCTGAGCAGGAGATGCCTGTGAATGCCTGACCTGAGACCCCGCGGGATCTTAGGACGGGTTGGGTTGGAAGGGACCTTAAAGAGCTGCAGTTTGTTTTTCAGCGCTCCCCAAGCATGAAACAAGACCAGGGTGAGGAGGGATAACCTGGGGGCTTCTCCATCCATAGAGATGGGCTTTGACACCGGCATGGAGTGGGGATGAGTATGGGAATGCCACCAGCAAGACTGCAGCCTAACGCTCGCACACTGCTGAGTAACTCACCCGCAGCCACCCCCCCACCCCAAACATGGATATCCAGGGCTGGGATATGCTCCATGTGGAGCAATCACATGGTCTGGATGCTTGGAAACCCCAGCTGCAAGAATGCCACGATGGTTTTCAACCCTCCCTGGGACCGCTGGTGCAGGGGACACCCTTTCAGTGCGGAGAAAAAAATTCCCCCCCATTAACAAGGGCAAAAGCATCTAAATAAGAGACGCAAGTTTTGCTCCATTCTGCTTTAGGATTTGGGATTCGAAGCATGAGATGTATTCCAATGAGCAGGGTAAATAAATAACTTGAAAACAAGCAGAAATGGGCTATTTTGGACTGTCAAACTGGGGAGGTTTTAAGGCTCCTTCAGGGCAAGAATTTGCTCCCACTGTAGCAGTTTGCTGCCTCCTCCCAGGGGGATGGAGGGGGTTAAATCCAGCAATGCCAGGTCTGCCAGCGTCTCCCATCCCCAGAAAGGCTGATCTGAGGCTTTAGGGTGGAAAACAGGGACCCTGGGTGATTCTTGGAGGGAATTTCCCTATGGAAGGTTTGTCCCAGGAACCTGCCATCGCTCCCAGGTGGATGGCATCCTCCCACTGAGGATGGAGATGGAAGAATTAAGCCCATTTCTTTGACAATGCCTAGCAAAGCACAGAACATCACTGGGAATATTTTGGAAACTAAAAAATGATGCTTTCAGTCTGGATTTTCTGTAGGAATCCCAATTTTTAAGGGACTCACACATCCCTTTAGAAACATGAGGCTGCGTGGTGCCGGCCCCCAATAACTCAGGCTCTAAAGCATCCCCCCTTCTATCCAGTTTAGTGCTGAAGCACCCACCAGCACCCAGTGCTATTCCAGTAACCTGCATCTCCTCTGCTGGAGTTCCTTGGGGCTTGGAGATGCAGGGAAGGAAGGAAAGGCTCCTTGGTGTAATATGGGAAGCCTGGGCTGCCCTGCAGCTGGGGTCTGCCTTTACATCCGGGAGCTCCAGAGCTGGGGCTGTAGGGATGGAAATTGGTGTTCAGGGGTGTGTGGTATACTCCAAGTTCCTCTTCTTTAAGAAGCAGCTTCATACCTGCTGCTCCCAGGTAAGCTGCCCTTGCTTTGTGTCCCCAGCCTGGCCTGGAGCCTGGAACAAGCACCTATGGTCCACTCCAGGGTGGGCAGCCCCCATGTGCACTGGACACTTGGCTTATAGGGCAGCACCCAGCCCAAATAAACTGAATTCTGGCTGAAAGCAAAGCTCAGCATCAACATGGAGGTTTTCTGCTCTTTGCCATGGAAACAAGCGTTGCTAAGGGATTGCTTAATAGGGAGTAAAATATTCTAAACCCCTAAGTTTAGGTGGCAGCAGGATTGAACTCCCCAGTCGTGGGGGTGGATGGGGCTGTTGGGGGCTGCCCTTGCTGCAGCTCCCATGTGCAGCCAAGAGCTCTAAGTTCTCCATCCATATGGAGAAACCCTTGGCATGGGGCAGGGATGCTGGATGATGTGGGGGGAGCACGGGAATCCTGGCTGCATTGGCACGGTCTCAGGGTCGCTCTAGCACAGAGCTGGGGCTGTCAAGTCTGCTTCGCTTTCTGTGTGTTATTAAACAGATGCACAAAAGGGTTCCCAGGGGATAAAGGCACCAGCGCTGCCCCCTCTGAGCAGAGACGATGCTGGGTTCTTGCACCGTGCCTCAGTTCCCCCTCCCGCAGCACCTCCATCGGCACCCGCTGCTCCCCTCCTCCCGGGGCAGGGCCGTACCTGGTTAACTTTATTGACCTTATGGCCACGAGTAAAGGGGCCGGAGGGGGAGGAATAACCCCGGCGGGGGCCACCTCTGCCCTTGACCCGTCCCGCGCCCCGCGGCAGCTGCTCCGTCGCGCCTCCGCCGGCAGCTCAATGGGGCTTTGTCTGCGCCCGCCGGCCTCGCGCAGCCCCGGCGCCCCCGGTGATATTTATGGGGCGGGCGGGCACTTACCCCCCAGCCCGGCCCCGCTGCCGCAGCCGGGAGCCGGGATTGATGGGCTCCGGAGGTGCCGCTCTGGAGCCCCGCGGGGCGCGGAGCAGCGGGTCCTGCCGCTCGGGGCTTGGGGGGCTGAGCGCTGCTTCATTCCGGGTTTGGGTTTGGGTTTGGGGCTTGCCTTGGTTGGTTTTCCTTCAAAACTCAAGCCTCTCCGAAGCAAACAGACTCTGGGGGCTCTTGTTTTTCCCGTCTTCCCAAGCAAAGCTGCTCTGCTCCCGAACCGCTCTGTTGGGATGAAAGCACAACGCTGATTGATTTCACTGCGATTCTGCTCGCTGCCCAATTCCTCCATTCATTAAAGCAACGAAAGCTCCGTTCCAAAGCTCCAGCAAAGAGTATTTTAAGATTCATCCTGTGGATGGGAACAGCACCAGTGCCTCCGGGACTGGGACGGATTCGGGGTCTGACCCATTGGAGTCCCTGGGAATATCCCTAACCATTCCAGGCTCCAAAGCAGATGATTTGAGCAAAAGTGTTTATTCAGGAAGGGATTGACTAGGAAAACCTTAACATCTGGGAAAGGAAAAGGAGGGTAGTTTTGTGGTTCCCAGATGCTCCAGCTGCACAGGAATCGGTCACTTCAATCGAATGCTATTCCTACATGGATAAGAGTGAGACCCTCTCGGCATTGACTACAGGCTGAGTGATGGGGAATTACCAGGGGTCACATCATTCCCTTCTTCCTGGGGGAAAGACCAGGCTGGAAAGAATCCAGCAAAACCCCCACATCCAGGGGACATGCAGGGATCCAGACTGGATCTTTGGGGACCCTAATTCCCTTTGAACAATGTGAAGTTGCTCCATGTGCCACCCCCAAAGGCGCGTGCTGCCCCATCCTGCAGAAACTGGATTCTGGGGCTGTTTCACTGGACTTTGGGAGATGCCTCAGGATAGATGAACCGAAATGCTCCTTTCCCAGCTTTGCCACCATCTTCTCATAAATCCTCTGGTTTGGAGCCAATCCGGCTGATCCTGGTGCAGTGCAAAGCAATCCTGCAGTGCCAAAGGGTGTTTTGGTGCTGGTTTGGTGCTTCCTTCTGTTAATCAAGCCAGGAGGTAACAGGCAGAAAGGAGCTGGGATTGCCAGGAATGTCCACAAACCTCCCTGCGGGGAAAATTCCCACTTTGGGCTCCATAACCCCAGAGCTGTGGGTACTGCTGTGCTTCAAGCCGTTTTCCATGGGATTTGGGGGGGATTGGCCCATCCTGACCCCCAGACAATGAATAGGAAGGAGTAGGGAGGATTCTGGGAAAAGCAAAGCTGTGATTTCCATGTGTGCTGAGCTCCTTCATCACCGATTCATCAGGGAAACAGCTACAGCCTTGATCTCCCTTGTCCCCATCGCACTGGGACAGCCTGGGGAAACACAGGCATCTCCCAGCACCACTCCCAACCTGGCTGGAGCCAGAGCAGCTTCCAGCCTATTTAAAAGAGGAAATGAATCAATTTTCCTCCTCTTAAACTGGATGCAGGTTGGAGGGTGCCATGGAACATCCTGTGTCTGTGCAGCCCAGAGCTGTTGCTTCCGGAGGCCACAGTGCCAGGGCTGGTCCTCACTGTGCTGAGGAACATCTCCCATTGGCCTCATGGGCCTGTGGCTTCTTCCCACTCCCATTCCACTTCCCCAGGGCTTGTGCAGGGAAATGCTGCATGACACCAGCCCTGGAGCTCTGGTGGCTGGAGATGAATGTGGAGTGTCACCTCCTGCCACCACCCTCATTCCCAGCCTGCAGAGCAGATGACACACCGGGCAAAGAGCGGGGTGAGCAGAGGAGGATGGGGAAGGGAAAATCCTGGGAGGTAACTGGAAATGGATGTTTTGTGAAGCTGGAGCACAGGACTCCTTTATGCAAAGGGGTTGTGGTGCTCTCCATACAGGGCAAGAGAAGCAGGGTGCAGATCAGGCTTGGGGAAGATGGTTTCTGGAAATGTTCTGGGTGCTGTAGGTTTATTCCAAGTGGGAAATGAGGGGTTAGCTGCAAGAGGAGGGTATGGGAAGGTGCCTGGGACACAGGCAGATGCCCAAGCAGCGGCTGCCACAAAGCCACAAACCTGCTTGTGAAGGGCTGGATGCATTGTGAAGGGCTGGATGCATTGTGAAGGGCAGTGGGATGGGATCTGAGCAAGGCTCCTTGCCAGCCTCATGCTCCCTTCCCTTCAGAAGGGCAGAAGCTGGCAGAGCCCCCCGGGAGCGAGCTGCCGGTGGGCAATGGAGGGTGGTTGTAACAAGCATCATTCCCGGCATGCTGAGCTAGGCATAATTGTTGGAAAACTGCTGTGCACATGCTGAGCTTCATAATTATCAGGCTTGTCTGCCAGGCTGCCCTTCCCCCAGCACAACGACACACTTGATTATGATTATGGTGGCTAATTTTGTCTGGTGCATCTTGGGCATATGGGCCCCCACCTGCTCTGAATATGCAAACGCTGCTGATTTGCTCCTCAGTGGCTGTGGCCATGGGGAGGGGGAACCTGCCCAGCACCATGAACAAAGAAACCCCATTGCAGCGGCGCGGGCACAAAGAGCCACCGGCACCAGCGCTGCCCATGGCAGTGCCCACGCTCAGAGAGGCCTCCGGGATTGCTTCCCATGGGTGAGATGGAGCATCTGCGAGCAGCCAAAGCGTGTGGCATGCATATACACCATGGCATGGACACACACCCCAACACAATGAACACCCTACAGACACCCCCTTCCATGCAAGCTCCGGCATTTCCCTGCTCCAGCCTGGTTTTCCCGCATTGCCGTTGGATGCGTCCGCATTCCACAGCCTTGCAGAGTTCCCTGCCCATCCATAACACATTGTTTTGTGAGGTGTGGGAGCGGGGTTTTGCTTCTGGTTTGGGAATGCTCAGAAAAGCATCGGTGTGAGGACGAAGGGCAGCTGATAGGGGGCTCACTTGTGCCTGGAAGGGCCCGCTGTCAGGGGGGCTTTGCCATGCTAATGGATAATTAGATAGGCAGACAGACTGACAAGGATCCAGATGGATGGATAGATGCCACGAGGATCTGGTGACAGATAAATAGGCAGCTGCTAATGGGCAGCGCAAACAGCTTAGACTCCTGCTAATTCCCACTGTAATTTTTAAGCTCTCTCCACCCTTCCCCCCTTTTCCCCACTCTCTCCCCCAGTGCAGAGCTCTCACCAGTGCATCCATCACTTCTAGTTTTATCATTTCACTTTGCACAGGAGCAGGAATGGCTTGTGAAGGATGAGGAATAACGAGTAGCAGTGAGCTGAGGTGGGCGTCTTGCATGGGCTTGGGGAGGTGAAACTCATGGGGGTTATCTGGGACTCTTGGGGTGTCCCCATCCCTCCTTCCTCCCAGCACTGAGTTCGTTATTTCCCAGTTAAAAGAAGGAAAAGGTTTGTCCCTTTTCTTCCACAGCGGAGATGGGAAGAAAGCTGCGGATGGGAGGGAGGTGGATTAGGGCTGGAGAGCCGGGGCCGGCCGGGCAGCGGAGACAAAAGAAGCATCTTCGCTTGTTTTCCCTTGCCGCGGGGATTCCACGTGGAGGTGCAGGAAGGCAGGAAAAGCGGGAAGGGGAGAGGAATCCTGCTGGAGTCTTTTGGCAGCACCCGCACCGAAAGAGGGAGATTTATAGCCCTACTGCCTGCTATGGGGGCTCCTGCCTGCCCCGACAGGCTGGGTCCCCTGCCTAATGAGACTTTTGGGGATGCTCATGCGGTTGCAGACCTTTGGGTCTTGCCAGTTTGGCAGGGGCATCACTGCCTCCATTGCCACCTCCCCGGTCCAGTCTCTGGCATGAGCCAGACAGAGCCTTGAGCATCCTCCCACAGGTACCAGCTCTGCAGCCGCCACACTTTGCCTCCTGCTCTACTGTTGGGGCTCCTTTCTCTCTTTTTTGCCTATCTCCTACTTTATCATGACCCCTTGATTTGTCTCTCAGCCCATCAGCCCCTCCGTTATCTGCCCCTGCTTCCACTCTGCCCTTTCCCTTCCATGGTTTTCATCATTTCTGTTACATTTCTCCCTCTCACTCTTTTCCTTCCTGCACTGCTCTATAGATTTCCCCCTTCTTCCTCACCCTCTCTCTTCCTCTGCTCCTTTTCCCTCTCTCCAGGTATTTCCTCTCCTCTCTGCCATCCTAGAAGGGGTCAGCAGGACCATGGTAGTGGGGACGAGTGCCCTGGCATCCCCCTGAAGCTGGGTCCCTGCCTGCCAGCACATGCTGGGCTGGGAAATACAGCCCAGGAGATGCCACCAGCATCTCAGGTGAGAGCCAGAGCCTGCTTTGGGATGAGGCAGAGCCTGGGAACTGGTCCCCAGTGTATATATATACATATATGTACCTATATATGCACACCCCCCGTATATTTCTGATATATATAATCTTGGTGTTTTCCTGGTTTCAGATGGCAGCAGCTTGCTGCTACAATTAGAGTTTTTGCCAGGAATGACCCTGTTGCAAACACTCCGTGTTTTAAAGAAGCCAATTCCAATTCTCAGCCACTTGCTCACAAAGCGCCTGGGGGCTTTTCTGATGAGCTCCTGCAGCTCTTCCCAATTTCCTCCTTTTGCTTTATGAGCTAAGTAGGGAAAAAGAGGCAGTTTCCTTATAAATATAGATAGATGTAAAAAAACTATTCCAGGGATTTTTTTTTTTCCCTGCACAAATCCCTCTTTCCAGGAGTTTTTTGCTCTCTGCTCAGTGCATTGAGACCCAGCACTTTTGGGTTGGGGTCACTGGATGGATGCATGTAAGAAATGTGTGAACGGCAAAAGCTTTAATTCCCCGTTTAAAACATTTCCTTTTCTGGGAACATGGAAAATTCCTTCGATTCTTGATTCTTTTCCTTCTCCTTACAAAATACCCCCAAAGCAGTTTCACCCATCCCCATGCAGCCAAGAGCAGCACCTGGGGGACACAAGCCCCCTGTGGCCCATAGCAAAAAGGAAAAACAATATTGGGAATATGAGGATCAGGGAAGCTTCAAACCCAGCCCAGCTTCGGAGGAATTACTTGGGGACCAATGTCTTGCTGTGGCCATCACAGACCAAAACCCCATTTCTTCTTTTAGTTGGTTGCCCTCATCCCTTTGCGAGTGCCTGGCTTTTGGGAGAATAAATGGGCAGAGGGGGGCGAAGCCACGGCTGTTGGCATCCCCAGGATGCATGGAAGCCAGAGTGGGAAAGGAGGTGTCAATGCCATTGCCGAGGCAGGAGTTTCATTAGGATGCAGGAGCGGTGCTTTGGGTGCAAAAAGCAGAGGGGGAAGGGTTAAGGGGCGGTGGAGACAGGGGTGAGAAGAAAGCCTGAAGAAAAGAAGGGACATCGATGGCTTCATTACCATATTCAAATCTAATTAATTCCCCTTTGCATAAAAAGGCCACTGCGGGCGTGGGACCAGCCTTGCAGATGGCGTCTCATGCTCAGCACCATTTTGGGGCCGCCGGCCATCTTAGAGTGAGAAAGAGGAGGAGGATGGCAGCTTCACCCGCGGCGCCGATCATCTTCTTAGGGCACCCATCGGGATGCGCCGGGTGCTGGCACCAACAAGCGCCATTGACCATCGTTCATTTTGCTTTGAGGAAGAAGAGGCTGTTCAGAAGGAATGAAGCAAAAATGGATGGGGAAAGGCAGTTCAAAGCTATGGGGTGCCATGATTTGGGGGTATTAGTGGGCCTCGCCCTTGGTTGGGGATTCCCATTCCATCCTTGCATCTTGGGGTCTCCAGATGGGACGGTGCTGGTCTCCGTGTGGAGGGAGATTGATGGTTGATGCTGGGATCAGTGTTGCCAGAGGTATTTGCTAGAGAGAGCTGCACATGGGGAGTGAGATGCAGTGATGGTCCCTAAAAAGCAGCACTGATATGGCCCTGTGCCTATCCCAGAGATGGGAGCATCCCAGACCCATCGCTGGAAGGTGATCCCACGGGAATGCACCCCACATTCCCTAAGGGGTGCCAGCCAGCAGGCAAAACAGCAAGAAAATCCAGCCTCAACAAGCAGATACCCCAAACCCCTCCTGCACAGGTATTTGAGTGGGAAATGGGGATTATAATCCTCATCTCCCCCTCATGCGTCTGGGGATGAACCAAATCCTTTATGGAAAACCACCCCTAAGCGTGAGGGCTGCTGATGGGCACCACCCAGCCCAGGCTCACCCTGGCAGAGGTGGAAGTGATTTTCCCTAATGTTTCAGACAGCTTCAGCATCCCAGGGAGGAACGCGGAGGAGCGAGGACCCGCAGGGTACGTGGGTTTCCTCCCTTCACTGGCAACCGGGGATGTGATGCTGCTGTGGCTGTGGGGCCTGGATGAAGCCATCATCCCAAAACAGGCTTTCACAAGGAGCTGGGAGGTGCTTGTGCAGCTAAATCCAGTGTCTGGCAGCAGGAAGACTGGGATTCGGATGGGCAGAGCAGGAGGATCAGGGTGTGGGGGGGAGGCTGGGGACAAAGTGAGAGGAAAGGGGGGAACATTCCCTCTTAGAAACAGAAAAGGATGGGTTTGAGTCACAGAGGAAAGATTTAAAAGGGAAAATAAGGGGGGAAAGCCAATTACGGGGATAAAAATTTGGGGTTTTCTCCCTCATAACAGTGTGAGGTGGCACCTCACAGCCTGGCAGCCAGCTGCATGCAGAGCCATGGTGGGTGCCCTGCTTCATAGTGTCCCCAAATCCCAGGATGGAGAGAGCCTGGGAGGAGGTTTTGCAGGGAAAACCCAGGAGAGGAAAGCAAGAAAAGCTGAAACTCACCCCATGTAGGAGAGGTGAAGCAGGGTTGAGCATCTTCAGGGCAGCCGGACCTCACTTCCCTTGCGTGGTTCCACAGGGGCTGTGCTTGCTGTGGAGGGATGTGTGAAACCAGCCCATCTCCAACAGTCACGTACATCGTTGCTGCTGCAGACTGGTGCTGGGAGCAGCATTAGCCTGGCCTGGTGGCTTCCACAGGCAGGAAAGCCCAGTCAGTGGCACCCCAGAGGGCTTCATCCTTTGATGTCCAGGGTGAGGGTGCTGTAGGGCTTGGCCCACGCTGGCCTGGCTGCTCCCCATCCCTGTTCCCGGTGAGGGATGCTGCTGGACCACGGAGGTCAAAGCAACACGGGGATTTCTCCTCTGCAAAAGAATCAAATGAGCAATTGTCACCTTCAAAGACACAGTGCTCACCTCCAAACCCATCCCGCTCTGCCCATCGCTGAGCCACCCTCCCCAGCCTGTGTGGCCAAGATGATGCTTTCAAGGTTTCTCCGGGCACAGAGGGCCTCAAGGTTTCCACACCCACATCTATGTACAAACCCTGCACACCCAGTGGTCACTGCTGGGCTCTGGATACTGTCACGGGTCCCTGCTTAGGGACAGGCTTCTGTTTGATCTCTCCATTAGAGTCTAGAGAGAGGTTTGAGCAGCTCCATCACCCCTTGAGTTGCACCCTGGACTGCATCCCACATCCAGCTTTGCAGACAGGATGGCACTGAGAGGAACCAAACCTTCCTGGGAGCCGGTGGGGAGGGAAGCCCCTCTGTATTGGGTGATGGAGCAAAGCCCCTCCAGATGAGCCCTTGGCCATCACCCCCATCCCCATCACCTGCTGCTGGTGCGGGATACCTTGGTCTGCCCCAGATCAGCCTTTTTATCACCCAAAAGCATGGGGTGGGGACGTGAGATCTTCAGCCCTCGCTGGCCCCAGCACCCATGTTCACAGCCCTGCCTGGGGGGACGGCTTTTGGTCCCATTCACTTTGCTCCCAAAACCTCAGCCCCTCCAACCCCTTCAGCACTCCCAAGGGTGTCCGATGGCAAGAGAGGACTGGACACAGCACTGACAGCACTGCTCCAGACAGCGGTGGGATCCGGGGGGTGCACAGCAAGGGGACACACCGAGGGCATGGGGGGCTCAGACACAATGCTGCCATTGAGGGGGCCGCGCTGGGGGTCCCGGCCCTTGCTGCCCAGACACAATAGGGGCGGCCCCGCGCACCACTTGTGCGCATTGTGCGGCAGCCACTCCCCAGCCCCTCCTTTCTGTCCTCCATCGGATAATGGATCCGCTTTGTGTGCTTGGCTGGACAAGGACTTTGTGGCGCAGAAAGAGCTGGTGTTTGTCTGTCAGAAGAGATCGGCCAAGAAAGGGATGGGGAGGAGCGGTGGCTGGAGCGGGGCAGTGGCCCTCGCTGCAGCATTGGCCTTGCATGGCCCCTGTGCTGCCGGCACTATTCCCAAGGGGAAAAATGTCCTTGCTGGGAACTCAGGGTGGTGCAGCCTGGTGACCATGGGGCTGCTGGACCTGTTGCTCCAACCCCTTCCCAGGTCCTGGCAAGCATCCTGGAGAGCATCGTGGTGAGCATCCAAGCCAGCGAGCATCCTGCTGAATACCGCCTCCCCAATCCCAACACAAATCCATGGTGGCAGAAGGTCCATGTCCTGACTCTGGGCCCCACAGCCCCTCTGCATCCCTGCCACACCATTCCTATGGATGGGATCAGCAAAACCTACAGGAGATTAATTCTCCTTCTGCCTCGATCCTGCTGTACTGGCATGCGGGAAGGCGAGTGGGATAATCCCTGACTTCAATGTAGCCGCAAAAAGCAGGATTAATAAGAGCTAGGCTTTAATTCTGGCAGCCCTGAACAGGTGCCTTTTCCTGTGGCATCCCCAATTCCAGCACATTGGATAATCAAGGGACACTGGAGCTCTGCAGACAACGGCCACATCCTAGCAGCTCTGGGAAGGGAAACCTAACTCTGGCACCATCCAGCTGGGAAAACCACCGGATTTCAGCCTAGCCAAGAATCCAGCTTTGTGTGTATGGGTACACACATGTGCCTGCAGCTACATGCTAACACCACGCCTGTGCCACATGGCACAAGGTCCCTCCAGCAGCAGCAAACCTGGTGCAAAGCAGGGCTGAAAGCTTGGATTCTTTCCCATTAAACCAAGTCAGGAATCTGTTCCCTTTATTCTCCAGGCTGGGGCATGTTCATCCCACCCGTGCTTCATCACTGCGGTGGCAGTGTCATTGCCAGCCCAGGCTCAGCATCCCAGCACTCCCACCCCACACATGGGTGGCATTTGGAGGTGACAACAGCCATGAGGCTGGAGGTGGCATCTCAGCAGCACGTCTCCTTCCCCAGCTGATTTTGATGCTGGTGTTTGGAGGCCGGGTGCCCACATAAGATGAGTATCTCCATCAGCATCTCCCCAGGGGACCCCGAACCTGCATCTTGGGTGCTGTGGGGCTGAGCCAGGCAGCTCAGAGCCTGTGGGGAGAGCGGACGGGATGATTAGGGTGGCCTGTGGAGTAATTATCTCATTGGGAACTAATACCCTCTCAACGGGAGCGGGGTGGGGAAGTATTGTTCGGGCTTAGGGATTACATCAACCCGCTGGAGCAGACAATGTGCTCCCCCTGGGAAGAGGCAGCTCAGCCCCAGGGGGAGAGGAGGGAGGCAGGGGCTGAAGCTGTCTCAATTAGGGAGTGTCCCAGCAGAGAAACGGGGTGGTGGGGGCTCCGGGGGTGGAGTGGGG
>WYDI02012860.1:16783-38399 GCA_009867235.2 Psittacus erithacus | reverse complement strand
AGTGGTGAATGCTCCATCCCTGGCAGTGTTCAAGGCCAGGTTGGACAGAGCCTTGGGTGACATGGTCTAGTGTGAGGTGTTCCTGCTTATGGCAGGGGGTTGGAACTGAATGATCTTAAGTTCCTTTCCAACCCAAACCATTCTATGATTCCACGGGAGTGGATTCGAGAGCTGAATTACAGAGTTCAGATCCTGTGTGTGAGCTCCAGAACAGGGCTCCAGCCAAAGCAAAAGCCATTCCAGTTGCAGAGAGCTGAACATAGCAAAGAGCTAATAAACAAGAAAGAGCAAATGTGAGGAATGCACAGAGCTCTGCTCAGCACAGCTTTCGCTGACCTGGTCACAAGTAAATAGCTACTCTTTAAAATGAATGCAAAGCCACATGTTGGCAAGAAGAGAGGCATGTGCGACTCAAACTTCTCTAATGGAGCTGGATCAAAGGACTCCTGCAAGGGGAAGGCAGGAGTGTCACTTCCGTTGCTTTCAAAGCCAAGGAGAAAAAAATCCTTTGTTTCCTTTAAAGCCTGGGAAACCTCCACCTTCATCCCATGCAGTTGCAGAGCATGTGAACCCCTCCTGATGTCCAGCCCAAGCATTGGAATTTCTTTAGCCATTAACCCACAAGGAGGAGCAATGTTGGAGATGCTTTACCCTGACAGTGAAGGAAAATACTTCCCACATGGTACAAAGTAGCTTGAAAATAGCCATGACCCATCTCTAATGTGAGGAGCTCTCAGCTACAAGAATTTAGACCCTGGGAACTGTGTGCATTCATGAGGAAGCAGGGAAAAAACCTGCATACTGGAGCCTACAGTCTGCCAGGCAAAGGGCAGACTTTTAAATGGAGAGTGAGGTTTCCAGCAATAGGTTTTCTTTTTGGTAGTAACTGGGTAGGTAAAGAGCCACTCAAAGTGATGGGAATGATTAGGAAGGCAGAACTCTGCCTTCCAAGTCAGTACCAACCTAACATGTCATTATGTATCCATTAGGGCTGCAAACTGTGCCTTAAAGCTGTTCTGAGGAGATATCTACAACCCAGATGGAAACCTCTCGCTAGTTAATGTAATCTTAAAAATGAAGGTTTGGTGGATCCCAGGCGCCAAGAAAGTTTTAATTTGAATCACTGAGGATGCGGTGTGAATGCCTGGGGTTTTCTGATGCAAATTGCCCTTGGTTTTCTCCAAGCCTTTGGTTCCTTTCATGCTTCCTGGCTGCAAATAAGCTGTCTAGGGGATAAATATTCAACACACACAGCTCACTGAGTTTTCTGCTCAGGGTCTACACCAGCCTCCAGTTTGGTCTGGGATAAAATGGAAGGGTAACTGTACAAACGCCACTGCAAGTCATTTGGGAGGAGGTAGCATAAACTAAACCCATCTGTTCCTGATATACTTGGCTTGGATTCAAAGACTCTTTAGGTGGACAGATATAATTTGTCCCAAATTCCCAAAACTCTGTAACTTCCTTTTGAGTAAGGGATGATTTCTCATGAATCATCCCCATGTTCCTTGCTTCATCTGAAGACTGCAAGAGACACAATTTACCATAACCCATGGTAAGGTCATACGGAGAGCTATTAGTGCCTTAAGGAAATGACTTTTCAATGTGCAGTTACCAGGTCTTGCTTAGTGACGTGGTTTAGGGGTGGACTTGGCAGTTCTGGGGTAAATGTCGGGCTTGATGATCTTAAAGGTCTTTTCTAACCAAGTTGATTCTGTGATTCGATTCTGTGATTCTATTCTATGATTCTATGTGAGTTTGCTATTATCCTCATTCTTTAGCATTGAAAAGTTAGTGAAGAGTTATTAGGATGCTCATAGAAGTTTTTAGGATAATAGTGTCTACATCCTGTATAGTTCATAAAGCCACAAATGAGTGAGAAGTGTTTACTTTGCAGTGGTGAGGTGGCCTAGGCTTGAGTGCAGGTGCATGTGTGGTCCTGTATGCTTTGAACATGGATTCTGCTCACAATGTGAGTTTAATCAGTGATAACTGAGTGTGTTTCCAATAGAAGCATTTTATATTTGAGGTACATATATAAGAAAGAGCCTTCACATAAGCAAATCTGCCAGCAGACTTCAGAGATGATCTCCTGCAGAGGAGCTGACCTGAGAAAGCAGGTTAATGGGCAGTAATAGCGTACACTGGCATAGCTGTTTGCATAACACAGATGTGCTCTGGTTCCAGATTAAGGGGCTCTTGTTTGTGTCTTTAAGGAAATTAAAGCCAGGTTGGATGGGGCTTTGAGCAACCTGCTCTAGTGGAAGGTGTTTCTGCCTGTGGCAG
The DNA here is from genome assembly GCA_009867235.2 of Psittacus erithacus. Classification (NCBI taxonomy): domain Eukaryota; kingdom Metazoa; phylum Chordata; class Aves; order Psittaciformes; family Psittacidae; genus Psittacus; species Psittacus erithacus. The sequence continues at coordinate 36,113 of WYDI02012860.1, read as the reverse complement.
GGGGTTGGAATTAGATGGTCTTTAAGGTCCTTTCCAACCCAAAGCATTCTATGATTCTATGAAAGTCCATGTCACATGGAATAGATTTTATGGGAAAAACAGGAAAAATCCAAGTTCGTTGCCCAAGAAAGGATAATTCTGTATTATTGTACTCTGAAGCTCAAGTTAGTTCAGTATTAGCAGCGTGCTTTGCTTTGTAGCAGAATAACTGCAGCAAACACTGGTGCCAGAGTCATTCCTGGAAATGCATTGAATATGGACAAGATTCAGACTTTGTTGGCATTCCAGGCAGTATTCTGGTTCTCCTAATTGCCTACCTCTTACATCTCATCCTGGCAACATTGCTCATTAGTAAATTGATGACAGGTCAACTGATGGCAGTGGGGACACCTTAATCCCACCAGGATGTGAATTAGGGTCCAAATCTCTGCTGTAGCTGTTCTGATTTGAAGATCTATGTATGATGGCCAGCAGCCATGTATACTTCCACCCTGTGCCCTTCAGTGCAATGGAGTAAAGAGGTCCCAGGGAAGGACTCCTCAGCTGCTGGGTGAAGGGAAAGCAGAATTCATCCCCAAACCTGTCTCCATGTCTGCAGGATAAGAACAAGCCCAGCGGTATTGTTCAAGGCTGCCTTTGCTAGGGATTGGGTCATTCTCACATCAGAAATGCCCTTCAGAAATAGACCTTGTAAAGGAAGCAAACTGATCAGCTCAAACATGTAGGAGTCCCTCATGTTTCCAGCTCTGCCAGTAACTGCTCTGGGGCAGTGAGTAAAGGGCAGTCTTCTTTATCTTTCAAGTGTACACTGTAGTAATCCAAAGTTTAAATGCATCAGGATAGTTAGAGAGAAGGAATATATGTGCTGGTACAAACCTTCAGGCCTTGCCATAAGACCACTTAGAAATCATGTTTTACCACTAAAGCTGGAGAAATTCTTAACAGTAAACACATGTGATGGCTGAATTTTCAACCCCTCTTCCTAAAAGAGACAAAAGATCTGTTTCTTTCTCCTATTCTATTAGTGCTTCCTTCAAATTGACTGTGCAGTAGTTCAACTGATATGAACTGTGTGTTTAGTATGATAGGGTAATTGTTTTTGGCCACTTCTCTGAGATACAGGGAGGACTAGCATGTACATCAAAACTCAAACCAATCCCTAAAGTACCAGCACCATTCCTAGGAATTCCCAAAGGAGGTTTGTCCGGTGCAAATGTTTAATTCAAGTCTCAGTAGCACCCTTCTGACCTCGGAGTTGAAGAAAAGAGGTATTGCAAGATTAGGAAAAGAATCATATCCTGGAAAGGACTCAGGGCAATGGGACATCATGCCAGGAGAGATGGGAAACTGCTAGGGCTGGAAAGAGACATGGTAGCTTGACTTTGTGGCTGCTTATTTAAAGGGGAAATCCAAGATACAGCAATGCAGACAGACGGATTAGACCCAGTAAACTTCTGCTCTATGATGCTAGGTGTAAAAGGGTTCAAGGGAATTCCAGGATCCTCATGCCCTTGTTCATGCTCACAAGGCAAAGAGTTTCCTATTGCTAAAGGAATGTGCTTGGATTCGTACATCATGGAAGGGTTTGGGACAGGTCTACAATGCTCTTCAAGGCAAAACAAAAGTCAGACTTACTCTAACGTTAGTTTTATCACTTCCACCAGAAGAAATACTCCATTGTTTTACAACCTAAACATACATAAAAGAGAAAAAAAGAATCTTTTGTTGTTACTTTAATCCCTCTTATCCTCAGTTTGTCTTCTTAGAGCAAGCTGAAGATGATGCACCATTTCCAGTGGGGTCCTCAACAGCAAATGGTAGAAAAAAGAGTGAAGAAAGCTATTTATTTTATTTTGCACTGCTTTGGATGTTTTTAAACCAATACCCGCTACTGGCTTGCCAATGCTGATCTTCACAACCTCCCCCTTTCGGGTTACATCCAAGGGAAAATCAGAACTTGAAAAGGATTCAGTCAATACGCAAAGGCCACCTTCACAGCTTCTTGCCAGCAGTTCAAAGCACTTTGATGATGACACTGGCAACTTCAATTCTACACAGATGCACCTCTGAAATGCTCAAAACATCTCATTCTATAAAACCCTCCTGCCAACATATCACAGATTAGCTTTTACATGGTATTTAAGCATTTTTGATTTTACAGCTCTGTCATACCTAAATAATAGAGAAAAGGCAGAGAGATGACATTCGGTGAAACTGCATTGGGATTCTGGGCCAGCACAGGCTTTTTTGATCTGAATCTGCCTGCTAGGTTCACTGTCCCTCTCATTCTGTAACACTGGACATCCCATAATGACACCTTGCCACACACAAGTTGAATTTGCTGGGACCACATTGCTGGAGCTCAGCACAGCAAAGGCAAGACCATAAGGGCTGAGACACAGGGGAGGTGAGATCAGGTCCTCTTTCCTTACTTGTGCAATCCACATCAACTACTACACAGGCTCTTGATATCTGTTTCTAGTCTCAGATCTTTGCCCCTCTAAAAGGCTATAAGATCCTTCCCTCAGTCTGCCTTCCTCAAAGTCTCTTCTTGCCCTGGAAGTTTGCTTCTGTTGACAAAAGCCATGTATATGGTGATCAGCTCTACAAATAACCTTACGCTACATATAATTATCACGTAGTCCCCAAGAAGTGCTCCCATCACCACAGCTTAAATCCTATTGCTGTGGCTTTCCTAAATAGCTGTGCCCATCACCACTGCCTTGGCCTCCAACTTAGCCCCCATAGGTGGGGTGGATGATTCCTGCTGTCCCCTCCTTCTGCCTTTTCCACCTAGATTTCCTCAAGGCAGTTCTAATTTCCAGTTCCTAGCTATGAACGGATGAATAGACCACTGAGAGGGAATGCAAAGAACAGATACAGACACAGGGAAAAAACACAAAGAAGACATACCAGACTCTAATCACCATGAATACACATGAGGACAAACATACCCCTTCTGGGCTGCTGACTACTCTATAGATAAGCTAGTGGTACCTCTGTGACCCTCCTTATACTTTGTGGTGTGCACATACTTGTTGCTACAATCACAGGCAGAAAATCAAGGCAAAGCATTCAGTGAGAGCTCCAAACTTTCCTGTCTCTTCCCATGCTCCTGCTGGCACTAGAGGGCTCTAGGAGATGATGGTTCTGGAAGTGTCTGACTAACCTTGCTGTCCGTTGTTGGAGACTCCTTCTCCTTCTCTGCGTGCTGGAGTTTTCTGTTCAGGTCTTGGAACATGTCTTGGTGACGTTTTCTTGTGTGCATGATTTTCTGAAGCAAACACAAGGGCCACAGGTCAGCAAACCCTATTCAGCTCTACAGAAAGAACATGTCTCTCCCCCAAAGTTACATATATTATAAAAACCTAGCTCTGTCTCCCTGCAGGTACAATCTGATGTGCCTCAACTGCCTTCAAAGTTTACTGAGGACCTGGTGTACCACTGCATTTGTTTTTAGACTGAGATGGTGGAAGAAAGTGGAAAAGAGTATTTTCTGACCTTATAGTTATCCTAAACCTGCAACTTCCAACTATTTATGCTGCAGAGTTTGTGCAGTGTTGTACTAAGTAGACCTAGGAAGCTTGGCTGGCCTTCTTTAACTGATGCTCGACCCCATGCCCATTCTGTTCTCAGTGTGCCTCCTTGGGCTTATCCAAACATGTAGAGTTTGGATACAAGAAGTTCCATCACAGATTATTCCACAATTTCCTTGTCTTTGCATTTTGATTCTTCTGCATTTCACTTCTACCTCCTTATGCCCAGAAGGAGAGGCAGACCAGTTTCTATATGGACTTCGCTTTGCATGTAAGAGCATGAATATGGCTTCTCTGTGCTCTGCTAGGTGCTATATAATTGGAGAAGATGGCTTAAACATTTTGAGACCAGTTTCAAGTATCAGCTGAGATGTACCTGGCTTGCTTCAATTTCAGACCAAGCTCCCAGCCTGGAGCTCTGAAGTGATTCTTACATTAAAGCAACTCTTCCTGAGCCTGTAATGTGACTCTATTTTGGAATAAGCTAGCAGCTTTGAAAGGAAAGGTTAGCTTTGCTGCAAGGATGTCATGGCTGGACTCAGGATAGCTGCACTAGCTCTCGATAGCCCCAACAGACCCTCTGTAGAGGATTGGCTTCCAAAGCATTTCACTCTGAGCCTCAGGTGTGAGCACAGACATCTCCCTATGTACAGTATAGACTTCTTCTACCCAAGCTGATTCTGTGAGGTTCATTAATAGGTCTGAAACACCAGGGCTGACAATAGGTTGTGACAGTGGAGACATGTCAGCTTCTTTTCTATAAAGCAATAGATTTTGTGCATGAAAGGGAAGGTATTTTAAGCCACCAACCCAAGGTACGTGTGCTTCCCAAACAGGTATGTGGTATAGTCACCTACTGCTCCCCAAGACCATTTTGAGAGAGAAGTTACAGGCCTTCTGCAAGCCAATGCAGGATCTTGATTTACAGATGTTTACACTGGAGCTACTACTCCATAAATTCATCATGTAGCAATGTAGATTTACCCATTACTTTAGCTACACAGCGTAAACCTTACTAGGCACCCATTGAACCTCTTTGAACCCACTGTTTTTTAACCCTTAAAGAAGCTCTTTGGCAAAGGCAGCAGTCCTGTGAAGGTGCAGAAAGAAAAGCAAGTAGCATTTCTTTCTCTTATCCTATCCCTTGAAAAGCGCACTCAGAAAGGGATGTACTCACCTCAAAATCTAGCTCTGCGTACCGGGATTTCCGCCTCTGGGTAGCCAAAAGAAAAAGAGACAGGTGAAGGTTAGTAAGGGGTTGATGCTGGTAAGTGCCACAAACTCAATCACACAGCAGATAAAATGGAAACATCTTCTCTTTTCCTTCTTCCTACACCTTTAATGTGTTTCTTTGGCTCTTTTTGATGGAAAAGAAAAAAAGCCATCCATTTAGAGGGCTTTCTACCAAAAATGAGGGCTGAACATGGGATTTTGGCCAATTCAAGCTCTGTCTTAGTTATGAACTTGCAGGTCATTCACAGAATGGGAAGCAGAGAGGAAGCTGTAGACCAGCCAACTGATCTGCTGGGGCTTTTGATCACCAGTCAGCTAAGACTGAAGTTTGGACAGCAATGGTCAAGACTTACTCACTGAAAACAGCCCAAAAAAAGGTGCCTGATGCACTAGGACAGACCTCAGAATAAGATCTAAGGTCTAGGAAGAACTGCTAACACATGTAATGAATTATTGAAGGTTAAAAGGAGAGGGCTGCATTTATGAAAAACCTCTGATGCTAAGAGCATTGGGGGGGATTCCTTTGGGACATTTTACATCTGCAATCAGTATGGTTTTCTCCTCTGTATCATGACTGAAGTCATCAAAATTGGAAACAGCAATAGATGATAGGAGAAAAGATCATGCAAACAATAGGCCTTGCATTAAATTGAACAGGTTTTGACAAACTAATGTTTTTATTGGACTTTGCATTGCCTGTAAGGCTAAAGACAGTTCATCCAGCAATGGAATATGTTTATGGAAGTCATGAGAGATTTTTAGCATTACAAAATGGTATCACATGCCACTGATCCCTCATGATAATGTAATACTGGCATTGTATAGTGGGCTGCATTTAGCCTTAGGTGCTTCTCCTGAAACACCAGATGTGGCCAGCGTTGAGAGCAGGACACCATTCTGAGTGAGAACAACACAATAACACACATTGCTCACCTCCAAGGAGCTCATGGAGAGGGTGGAGACAGTCTCACTCTTGGACACCACACCCGAGTTCCCTGAGTCACCTGTATCACACAGGCTGTTGGGAATCTGTGACTCGTTGGAAATGTTCTGTGGAGCCAGCTGCTGCTGCTGTTGTACCATGGAGGAACCTTGAACCTCACTGCATGTCATGCTCGCAGGCTCCCGTGGAGGACTCTTGACAACAAAGCCTGGGTCAGTAGCCATACTGAGGTGGATGAGCCGTGTCTGGGGCATCTGGTCAATATTGATGCTGTATTTGCTCTCGTCTTTGGGTGGTTTGGCCCGTAAGGTAGACGTGTTGGTAGGCAGAATGACATAGCTGGTGTCTAGCGTTTGCTCTTGCGCCCGGGAGAGTTCTGAGTCCAACTTCTTGAAGATGTCCCCATCACAGATGTAAATGGATTTAGGTGGCTGGTTCTTGTCCTTCTTCAGAGTGAGAGAGTGATTGCTGAACTCATTCAGGTTGATGGCCCCCAGGTAGTGTGGGGAGCCTTGAAGATGCATCTTGGAGACATTGGCTGGAAGACTGTTAAAGTTTGATGACCCCTTTTGGTGATTGAGTTTCAATTTCTCTTCATCTGGCAGTGATGGACGCTTCAGTGTTCCTGTGATGGTTGAGGTCCTGCAGGCAGTGATGTCTTTATTCAGCACTAGGGAGACAGATAAGTGCCCTTAGCACATCACCTAGGTTTTTGTTAACACACCAATACACCTTCCACAGTCACACCACGCTAGCATGTTCCCTTGGCCCTCTCTGGAGGCTGTGGTGGCAGAACAGTGTTTTATACTAGTTTGGAGGTTTTTAAAAACCTTTTAGGCAAAGCTAAAGTTAAGGAGGCAAAAACTTCCTCAATTTGGGATGTTCTCTATGAACCTGCCCATGGCAGGGGGTGGGAACTGGGTGATCTTAAAGTCCTTTCCAACCTAAACCATTCTGATTCTACCTGAATTTTCCAACATAACCATGGCCAAAACTCCTAAGTTGGCCAACCCGTATTGTCATATTGATAACAATATCTTCAAAAGAAAATGCATATATAGATTTAGTAGATCTAGTGTGTATATATATATAATATACATATATTACTGCCTTATGGAAGAATAGAATTCTTTAAAAGAAAAGGTTGCTTTCACATCAAAAATCATTTTGATTCAGAAAATAGCTGAAATGCAACATTATCAATGATTTAAAGTGCAAATATTAATTTCTTAAATTAATATTTAAATATTTAAATAAATATTTAAGGCACTGAACTGCTTCAGGTTGACCTTTTCATTAGACAGTTTCACTGTCAATAATATGATACTTTAAAATATGCTACTTTAAAATATGCTACATTTTGTTGTGTTTCTAACTGCTTTCCCCAAAGCTGAGCTTCTTTTAATCATGGCAAGCCTTGGAGAGAGGTAATTATTAGTGTTCTTCATTTTTCCTTGAGAACAGAAAGAAGTACCATGAATATTCCTTAATGGGAGAGGAAAATCTTAAACTGAGGACGAGGTGAACATGCCAAATAGGAGGTATATAAAGGACACACAGACATTCATTCCAACATAACACTGTCCACACCAAAACATCTGCTCTTTTTCTAGGAATAAGAATCTATTGCTCAGCTGATTTCAGGCTGCAACATAGACTTTAGAAAGATGGTAATGTCAACCTTGATGTCTCAAGGGGATGGAAAACACAGACAGTGGGGCTGGGTCAAAGTGGTATGGGTCCAAAGGCTACTTACCCAGTATTTCAGCACAGGAAAGGAGAAATAAATGCATGTTTCCCTTTCACCCACATGAGAAGGAAAAGAGAAGGTCCTTCTACCTATTTACATCTACCTCTTTTTTTCTCAATGGACCAGCAACAGTGATCTTTGGGGTTCAAACTTAGACAAGAGAAGTTCAGGTTAGATATAAGGAAGAAGTTCTTTACCATCAGGGTGCTGAGGCACTGGCACAGAGTGCCCAAGGAAGTGGCAAATGCTCCATCCCTGACAGTGTTCAAGGCCAGGCTGGACAGAACCTTGGGTGACATGGTCTAGTGTGAGGTGTCCCTGCCCATGGCAGGGGCTTGGAACTGGATGATCTTAAGGTCCTTTCCAACCCAAACCATTCTGTGATTCTATGCAACCTGACATATTCATCTGCTTCTCCTGGAACAAAGGTTGGACATGACATAGGCATCCCATGGGACTGGGAACACACTAATTTTTCTGCCAACTCATACTGAGTTCAACAGGAGCTGGAAGAGAAAAGCCCCTTTTTGAGACTACAGAGCAGGATCAGGAGGACACCAAGTGAAATAAAAGAACTTTCAAAAAGCTTTTAAAGCTAATAACATGGAGTGTAACCATGGCAGTCGCAGTCATCTTGACATTGCTAGGGGACACACTAGGATAAATCAGAGCATTACGGTGTATTTATAGTATACACTGTAGGAAGATGTTACTGAAGTCAAACCCTTCACTTGGGAGTGTCAGTGAGGTTTATTGATTTAGGCTCTTCTCCATGCTCACATCAGCTGCTGAAAGCAGGTTTGGAGAGGTTTGCACTTGGCAATCTCTAAGCATGGAGCAAGTCAACTTTTAACACTAAGCCATGGACCCAGTCCTACTAGTGAATCTAAATGAGGAGGTTAGGAGACCTATCAGGTATATCTCCAATCCATCATAACATGAGAGCTAGTGCCTCCAGCAGAAATGATGGCCGAAACCAACAGTCAGGTTTCTGGTTTTCCTTATTCAGTAAGCAGAATGCATAGGATGATGCACCATATAGAAATGCCTCTGAAAGGGGGATTATTAATAACTACTTAGCTTGGCACAGACCAACAGCACTTTATCAGAGAGGGAATATATTTTCAGGCAGACAACAAACAACAAACTGTACAGCTGTATGCTGGCAAAGGAAGGGAAGCCTAGGCTGTTAGTAAGCTGCTGGTCCAGGGTCTTCTGCCCTGAAGAAACCTATCAGCTCCTTCCTTTCCTCTGGGAAGTTTGATTTGGGAACCAGCAACTCAGTAGCAGATCCAGAAAGTCCTCTTTACTGTAGGATTCCAGGGTCTGCCCTGTTTTCCAGCACAAAATGGGCTGGAAAATATGTTTGAGGAGCATGTGTTGGAATCAGACATGGTCTCACATACATGTTTTCACTTGTGACTTTTATGGAACTGGGATCTTTGATGTCAGAAAGGGAAAAGGAAGACAAATGAGAAGACGGAGACAGCCAGAAATAAGATTACAGAAGGCAAGACAGAGAAACAGAAGGAAAAAATGGACAGACCCTGAAAAGAGATAAATGGACAGAAAGGGACCATGAAATAAGATATCACAAGGATAAGTGAGATAAATATACTGTGGCTGCGATAAGCATAGGGAGAATGAGTGCGGCAGAGAGGAGGACAGGAAAAGATAAATAAGATATGGATAGATATTAGATAGATAAATGATAGTGACAGTGATAGATAATACACAGAAATACAGTGGCAGAGATAGATGTTGACAGAGGTAGAAACACATAAATAACAGGTACAGCAAGACAGACAGCTGAGGACAGAGATAAATAAGTGATTGCAAGATAGAGAGATGAATTATAGATAAATACATTAGAAGTGTATAAATAAATGATAGATAAAGGAAAAGACAAATGAAAGGGACAGGTAAATGTGTATAGAAACAGAGAAAGGAGAGAAACAAAGAAAGAGAAAAGGAAGAGAGGAAGAGAAGGAAGAGAAGGAAGGGAGGAAGGAAAGGAGGAAGGAGGGGAGGAAGGAAGGAAGGGAGGAAAGAGGAAAGGGAGGAAGGAAGGAAAGAAGGAAGGAAGGAAGGAAGGAAAGAAGGAAGGAAGGAAGGGATCATAACAAGGAGAGAGAGAATGATGGTAACTGAACACACAGTATGTACAGTCCTTGGCTAGAGAAGATCCTGGTTTGGAAGATATGAATTGTATGCAAGGGCCAAGCAAGAGGCATTTCTCTTACTTGGGAGAAGGAGTAAATCTGGCAGGGTAAATGAAAGTCTAGATATCTACAGGGGGTAAGGAAAAGCCCAGGTCAGTCATGCCAGAACCAGGGGAGAATGAAGCCTGCATAGATGAACAGGTAGAAAGGAGAATCCAGACAACACAGCCACTCCCAGGGGAACAAGAGAAAAGGGAGCTATTAGGGAGAGGTGCTCATGCAGATCATCAGCAACAAAATGAGTGTGCATGATTACACACACAGTAGAAAGGTGCAGGCAGAGGAGAGACCTGACCCACCTCCATATGTACAACTTATAACTGCATTAGAAGTGTGCATGGATCCAGGTGCAGTAGTGGGAAGGTTCTCCAGACCTTCTCAAAGATACCTTTCCCGAGCACAGAGCTTGGTTGGTGTGACCCCTTTGGGCAGGAGTTGCTAAAGTAAAGAAGGATCACAGTAGGAAGAGATGGATCCAATCTCTTCTTCCTTGATACTCTTCTCCACCACCATGTTGCATGGGCCATAAGTAAGGAATAGTGCCTTGGAGGAAAGGCTTACTCTTAGGTAAAAGGCCAAGAGAGATATAGGGAAACAGGATAAGCAATACATAAGGCAGAATTAAGGGTGTTGTTTCTTTTTGCCAGGGTTGAGTGTAAGGACAGTCCACGCAAGTACATGCAAGGCACAAAGACACACACAAATAAAACAGAAAGGGGAAAAAAATATGGCCTAGTTCAATCCCCAAACCAGGTCACTTGTTGATTCTCACCTGTGATGTGCTCACCTGATCTACAAGCCATATCCACATCCTTCTCAAAATCGGTCTGAAAGACAGAGAACACAGAGGACATGGTCAAAAGGAGGTAGAGGGGGAAAGAAAGCCATTTGGAAGATGCAAAACCCCACTTTAATCAGTGAGGCAGACACAACCATTGCCAGAAGAGTAGAAGAGAGATGTTTCGCTTGGGTTTTGAAACATGGTAAACAGACCACTCCACCTGTGGCTTTTGAACCTCAGTGGTAAAGCTGTAACATCGCTTTTCAGCAGGATTCATCTGCTCATCCTGCTCATTTCTAGGCTGCCAGCTTAAAGTATCTCCATGGAACACATTTGTATACATTTCTAAAACCAGGAGATGGGTTCCTGGCATGATCTGCCTTGGATATATCACCCCATACTTAGTCTCTGCATTACCCGCTACTCATTAAACAGATCTGGAGATGCCACTGAGAACACTCCATATCCAAGCTTCTATTGCCAAGTCATATGAAGTGGAAACACATCTCTGTTTCTAAAGCTCTTGGTGTATAAAATCAATGGTCCCAGCAGGCACAAAGGCTGAGTAACCTTTTCAAGTGGTCTGTACATCCAAATGAAACTCCTTTTTCCTCCCAATAGAAGTTAATCCTTTTTGCAAAGCTTTTAGCAGATAACATTTCAAAGAACTGGACAAACTGAGTCACAGTAGGGTATGAGTTGTCATGGAGTAATGGAAAGGCTGCAGACTAGCAGAAAGTAGAGAAGTTCACTGGTTATTTCTAGTATCATTTCAGACACTTAATGTAACAGTAGTGATGTGATTAAATGCATTCCACTTTAATAGTGAGTATGAAAAAGAGGTTATCCTCATGCCCTTGGGATAAACACTTTAATTTCAGTAGTTTGAGACCAAATACTTTTTGAAGAGCTGGTTGAGGAATTATCTCAACTTTCTTGATGCTAATTTCATAGTAAATTATTTGGGATATCGAATAAATCTGGAAAGAATAGAAGAGAAATAAGACTGAATTGCTGTTTAAATGGGCAAAAGGGATGACTCAGGAAAATATAATCTCATTTTTATGATAGGAGTTCCAGAGAAATGGAACCAAACAGCCTGTATTAGTTCTACTGATAAATAAATAGAAGATAGGCTTATATTTAATACCAGTGAACAAGATTTTGTGGAGAACAGTTCTACTCAGCAAAGCTTCTTTTCACGTGTGCAGATTTGGAGATTACTGGAAAAGGTAAAAGCAAAAACCCCATCCTGCAGAGCTTTGGGTTCCTTTGGTTATTGTACAGCTCAGTCACTAGAAAATAATATTGTGCCCCTCTAAAATATCAGTGAGGAGTCATCATTCACATCTAGATTGTGGAGGGGTTTTTGTGCCTGAGTGTGAAGAAACCGATTGGAAGCTCTTTACTCAACACACCCATCAACCGTGCAGACGTGAATGGAATCTCACTGCTGAAAAACGTACAGCTGACACAGAATTTTGCAAGTGGTTGATAATGAATGAAAACAAGAGGTTATAAGAAAGACACAAATGTGGAACTTCAGGATATAGCCTTGGGATGGTGGCAATAGAATAACAAATCCAGCATCCATGGGCTTAAAGGATGGCGAGAGGCTGAAGGGCATATGGAAGGGGTTATATACATAATTTGAAGGCAAATGTCTTACAGAGAGAGAATAAAAAAGCTCAGTGTGTTAACTTATTGAAAAGAAGATTGAGATTGAATATGAGTATGGTGTCTATTATTGAAGGAGAGAAAGTAGTAGGCACGCAAAGGGCTTTCTAATTACACATAAATTGATATAGCAACAGCCTGTCTGAAAATGAGAAGACTACACATTTAAATTAGAAATGAAGGTTGCTGTTTTTAGCAATCACCTATGAGGTGTGGTAGAATTATATATCTCTTGATGTCGTGACTTGAAGGTTGTGCTGTTTGAAACAAGGCCTTGTCCCCAAGCACAAACTGCTTAACTTACCACAAGAGTGACTGGAAAAAAACACCATTGGTTATCATATAGGTCTAATATTAACTAGACATCTTTAGAACTTGTCCAAATGTTGTGATTATCCTGATGTCCTTACCCCAAAAGCCTCAGAAACCAAATGTCTCTTATATCATCTACACAGTGAAGCAGATGCGAGATGATTCTCCATAGTTAATTCTTCTATGACTTTATCTGGTTTGTTTGCAAAGGACTTAAACAACAGGACCAAGGCTTACAGTGCTTTAACTATATTCACAGTGAAGCAATGTAAGTTAGTGTGCTTTTGAGAGAAACAAATCCCTTTGAGACAGCATCTTTATAATAATGACCCAACACGTTCTGATTAAACCAATATTAAACTACTGCATTCTATCTCCAGCTAGGATGAGGCAGAGTGATGGGGATGAAAAGGTCTGGAAGACCTGGGAGGTATATTTTGGCTTTGTATTTTTTGGGAAAGAAAGGATCTCACAAAGACATCTGCAAAAGCTGGTGTGTAAGTTTGAGCCCTTTAATGACATAATGAAAAGAAACTGGATTTATGTGATAGAGCCCACGCTAAGTGCCACGTTTGTTCAAGTGCGGGTTTGAAGTTAAAAAGAATGATGATTGCAAACGCTGTGATGGGCAGAGCCCTTTGTTTATCAATTTTGACTTAAAAATGTCCTTAATAATAGACTAGCTGGTAGTTTTCCCTACCATTAGCTGAGCGTGTCCATTCTGAAATGACCCCCCTGAGTCTCCATTGCCCTCTTCCTGACGATCTACTACTCGGCACTTCACAGCATCCTGGACCTGTAGGAACAAGTGGATTTGCAAAAGTCAGAGTCAGAAAGGAATACTGAATAATATTAAATTCTGATTCTTTGGTAGATCAAAAGAATATGGATCCTACTTTAGCAGCATTCAGGTATTGTTTTCAAATGGTTTATATGTCCCACATAGCAAAAGAGCAACTTGAAGGTTTTACAGGTATCCTGGGTCATTGTGCTGGTGACTTCTAGGTTGATTTATATAGTCAAGAATAAAAACGTCTTCTGTTTTGCAGCTTGCAATATGTTTACAGTGGATGCTGTTGCATAAATCCTCATCTTGGGGTCTAAAATGTCTGATTATGATTCTATATCAGCAGTAATATATATCTGATTCAAACCTTACTGAAATCAATGCCAGTGACTGCAATGGGAGGCAAATGCAGGCCCATATTCATAATGCAATTAGTTGAAGGAGTCTCAGCCAAGCCAGTGGTGTAATTCCATTGATTTCATTGGCCTGACATAAGAAATTAATCTGTTTTACTTAATTTAAAGGAGCTGTAAGAAGATAAAAGGAATATTGAGAAAAAACACCCTTCCTGTCTCGGTTATTAATAGCCTATCCACTCAGTAGGATGAAAAGAATTAAAGAAACATAAAAGATTAGTCCTTTTCTTCCCTGATATAATTTACCATTTTAAATCTCCATAGGGAGGCTGGAGAGAATTTACTCAATTTCCTTGCTTGATTATTGCTAGTTTTCCTTTCTAGCTTCAACATCTAGGCGCCAATGCCAATGCAGTGATTCCATTAATCTCAGTGCAAGTTGTCCCTCTTGAAATCAAACAAATTGTTTTTCTTAATATTCTATTTTTTCAGAGGTGAGGTGTAAATATTCTGGAAACATTAATTTTGGTGTTAAACAGATAAAGTCTGACACATCAGATAAGAAAGTCCCCCGAATTCCGTTCTGCAGTACACTCAGCATGACAGCCATTGAGTCATCCCTCTGACCAGCACTGTCATGGTCATTTTTGTGGTCACAAAGACAAAACTTGGTAGGATTAGAGAAGCTACCAAGCTGACTGGACTTCTTCCAGATCTTTTCTATGGGAAATATGTTGGTTATATAAAAGAGAAGGACTCATTGGTCTTACCTCCCGCCTTAGGATACAATGGACCATAACGATGACGAAGCCCTCCAATGAGTCAAAGACAGCAAAAAGGATCTGGAAGAGTGCTGACCTCCGATCTGTGATTGCCAGAACTGCAGACATCCAGGTGAGAGCCAGGAGAGGTAGAACCACACAGGAGCTCCAAAGGGATGCCCTGTCAAGGGAGAGGAAAAGATAATTCAGCTCCACTTCAGCCTCACCCACTTCCACGTGGGATGTTCGTTCAGCATCCTGATCCCATGGGGCTTCAGAAGACTTCTTCAGCAACATATACTTGTGCTAGATGTCTTCTGAGCCCCTGTCACAGGGAAGCAGGAAGATGCTTTGCACACTCAGGCTACCAAAACAAGCGACACTCATCTACAGGAGGGACTACTTTTCAATGGTGCAGTCATGCATAAAACTTGAGGTGAGGAGGAAGGATGCAGATACCTCACTCCCCCTTTCACACCCTTCCCACTCTATGTCACTAGTCCACAAGGATGACATTTCCCAAACAGGGGAGACAAAATACAATCACTTCAGGTTGCCAAAGGGAAGGGGAACAGTTGCAGCAGACTGGTTTGTCACGATGGCTGTTGGTATTTGGGTTACAGACAGTTGGACTTCCACAGCACATGGAAGACACCAAGACTAGGAGCATGTGTCACAGTTTCAAGTGACTAAAACGGACAAGCATAGGGCTGATGTGGAGACTGATGTTCTGCCATTGCTCCCTTACTCTATAGCTGATGGTCCCCTACAACATTACATCAATGAACATCAGAACTTATATCTGACCCAATTTCTCTGCGAACAGAAATTTTCCTGCTTTCTTGTGTGATCTCTTGAAATAAAAGTAGAAGTTTCTATATCCAGCAACTATTGTAAATAAGTCTATGCTTGAGTGAACATTCTGGGTTAAAAGAACTTAAGATTCAAGCCACTTTTTAATTAACAAGACAGAAAACCGGACAAACCCATTTCTGTAATGCAAGTAGTGCCCTATGAACTTCCACTTTATGAATGATGGCTCTAAGAAATAGGAAAGCAGCTCTGTTCCCATGGATTATTTAGTCATTCATTTCTCTGAACCAAAAAGGGTCCCAGGCAATTTTAACAGCTTACCAGGGAGATTTTAAACTGTCAATCATCCTATATATATGGCAGTGCCGGTGCACAGAGAGCACCAGGAGAATTTCTCTGTGGGCTTATATTTATTAAATCAGAGTAGACCCATGAACAGGCAGAATAACAAGTTGAGGTTCCTACATAGAAAACCTCAACCTATATACTAACAAAAGAATACAAGCAACACAAGAAATTACAGGACAGATATCGTGACACACGTTTTGCAGTACTTACATGGGACATGCTTACCATTTTCTGCTATATGCTCAGGGGTTTAATAAATGTTTACTTGCTGGTTATCCAGGTACCACCCTCACAGATCTCAGTGAGAGTTTTACCTGAACAAAGCTGGAGCTCGGACACGGGTATGGACATCAGGATAGAGCACCCTGACTTCAGCTAAGACTTTTTCAAGGACTGTTGCATCAGTTCTGCTGCAATGACCATATACTAAAGTGACAGGTTATTTCCACAGTCATAATGATATTTTGATACAACCTGTCCAGACTAAGATGTGTTTCTTAGTGATGTTATTAAGCGATGTAATTTACTTAGGGGAAGAGGGAAACGGAAAATACTTCTTTTTCCCAATTAAAACAAGAATTATGAGACTTCCATGTAAGGTAAAGGCCATGATATAAGCTGATACCTTGTAATTTTACACAAGATGACAAAATGTGTGTTCTTTCATGTCCAATATGAACTATAATTTCAAAGTACTGTTAAATAAAAGCAGCAACCAAACAACTCCTAAACACAGGTTTTTATTCCAATTCTCTACTGAAATCTGCTTCATTATACTGAAGTCTCTCTTTGCTGTCATTTGCAGTAGTGCATTAATAGAACTGGCTAAGCAGTAAATGCAGTGAAAAAACAGGGGCAGAAACGCTGAACAGAAAGATATGGTTTGCTCCATAACATGCCACTGTAGATGTATCCTCCACAGGAGTATCAGTAAACACAACATGCTTGATGCATGGCTTGGTAGATGAAGCCATTCCAGCAGCAACTTGCAATTGCGATTGCTGGAAGCCAGCAAAGTCAATGGAAGCTGCTCGAAAAGGTCTGTACCAGACAAGTCTGCTTCCTGGATTATCTGGTTTTCCAGAATGTTCTTAATAATACACACATATGAGTGTGTTACTACCACTAAAATGCAAACAAGAAACCTGGCCACATCTGAGAATGGGTTTGACCTGTAAGTACAGGTCTGAACCAACCATATAAATGAACTGCAACATCAGATTGACAATGATTTAGATGTGGATCCAAGATTTAGATGTGGGATTCTGCTGTGGATGGAAAATATGTTTCTCTTCAGCAAATTGTTAGATATCAATCCACTGGCTTTAAAACCTGCTTAAAACCTCCTATATTCACACACCTGCTTTAACAAGGCAGAAGACAGACTTAAGTCTATCTTCTATCCAGAACACAGATACAATGATCCATGACAATGGGAGCCCTTCAGAGCTCCTGCTGTCTTCACACTGGACTCAGTGAGTTCTTCTCAGCCCCTTGTCCTGAAATTTGCAATGGCCTCCATACAGGCAAACTATTCAACTTTCTTCTGAGTCAAGATGCCCTGATGGACTTCACTATTGCTTCCAGCATAAGCAACTTTAAATCATCACTTAAATCTCTACACCTTCCAACTGCCAAAACAGTATTACTGTATGTGCTCAGCTGCAGAAACATTCCCAACTGAGTCATGCTGACTTACAATGGCTAAGAGTATGGCCTTTCTGCCCTCTTTGTGATTCACTTTGCAGATGCCTTCTCAACAATATTCATCCCTTACAAACGTTATGGAAATGTTGCTTGACATTTAGTACATAATCTTTATTCTCAGGCAGCAGACGGCAGCAGGTCATAGGGATGTAACTTACTCTAATTTCACTTGCAGAGCTCTGCTTAACTTTTGAAATATTAAATTCAAAGTTCCATTTAAAAAAAGAAATCATACCAAGACAAATTTCAGAAGAAAACTCAGGGGAAGATAAGTGGGTTTCCTGTGACATTGTCCTTAATTCTACCTGCTGTGAGCTGAATTTATAGCAGAACTCATACTCCTGCCAACCTTCCATCTGTGCCTTTCTTAGGAGACACTGCGCATCCTTAGGAAGTTCCAGAATAACTTGTGGGACCTAAGAAACTTTATGGTTTAGTGCCACATGATGTGGAATGAAATGATGATTTGTTACACGATGACTTCATGATTACCTAATGACTATTATGGATTACATATGACCAATGAATCCATGGCGTTTATTGCTTGAGACAAAGGAATCAGATGGCAGATCTTCTTCCATGTCCCATACATGATGGCAGTCATGATGAGTGACAGTGGTATCAAGGAGGATCATTGCACTGCATTGTGGAAGTATGATGCTGGTTTATTGCGTGATGACCGTGACGTGACAGTGTTACTCAGCAGTACAGTTGTAGTGTCACATTGTTCCTCCCCACCACACCACACTATTGTTGCATTGCAGAGGAACGGTCCTAGTTTGGGATATTGCAATGCTATAGCGCAGTGCAACCAAATAAAATTACAGTGATGTGTGACAACATAGCCACGTGATAACATTGTTTTATTTAGCATAGCAAAGACTTAGCTTTATGAAAGCACACAGCAGACCCAGCTCTGGCAACAAGCAGACTATGGCCTTTGATCAAAATGTCAAGAACTAGCTCTGGTCTTGTTCTTTAGTTAGTTGGCAGTCTTGAGAGTCTTCATCTTTGCAAAACAAGTGGGATAAAGTGATGGCACTTAGAGGATAGCAATGGAAAGAGCAAAAAAATGGGTTTGGAAGTAAAGATCTACATGTAGAAAGATTAAGAGGCCTGGACCCTGACAAAGGGCAAGCGCAGGGGACACACAGTACATGCCAACAAAGATGTAAAGGGCCATTATAAAGAAGTAAGCGATCAGTTCCTCTCAGTACTCAACACTAACTGGGCACCCAGTATCATAAGCTAAAGAATCAGCAGAAGGAAAAATAATATTCAGAAAGCAGCTTCTGGAGAGGAGCTCTGAAGAGGGAGGTGGCGGCTGGACTCAACACTAAGGCAATGGATGGCTCCTTACATGCTGCATGGAGTGGTATGTGCTGCTTCACTATTCTGATAGTTGTGCTATTCCTGCATCACAGCAGTTCTCCTACAGGAAAACCGCAGTACAAGCATTTACTTTATTCATTCTTTCATGCTTTATCACTTCTCTAACTTGTATTTTTTCTAAAAGCAAGGCTGTTGCCCCAATTTTAGGAACAGTTTCAGAGCAACTCCTTTTAACTCTATGCCCTCACAACCAGTATAGGAAATCAGTAACTAGAAAAGAGGGGGCACTGTGCATGCTCTTCCCTTGCATGGGCAACTCAGAAACACAAGATATGATTTTAATTTGCTCCAAGAGATGATTCTTCTCTCAGTTGCCACAATCTGAACCATGTAACTAGGTGAACAGGAAATCAAATGCTTTTAAGTCGGACAGGCAGGTAAAGAAGTTGGCATGGACAGACAGCTTCATTATTCACCCTTAATAAGGGGAGCTCTCCTTTGACAGTCCAAGCAAGGACCTACAGTGCCCAAGTGTTACCCCCAGGTATGGATAAAATTTCAAGATTCCTTGAGCTATGAGAACAACACTTTCCTGAGGAGCAGCCTCTTTCATAAAACCTGCTGTGCATGTAGATGTCCATTCACATTAGTGCTGGAACTACAATATGGGCTGAAAATGTGACATCTAAGACTTCCTGATAGAACTTTGAGCCAAAAAAAAGAGTAAATCCTTTGGATGGGAGATCTGACATGAACTTCTGATGATAAAACA
>WYDI02012860.1:0-16683 GCA_009867235.2 Psittacus erithacus | reverse complement strand
TTTCACAGGTAGCAAAACCAAATTAATTATAATTCAGTATTTCAGTCTGAGGCCACCCTCCAGGCAGCAATAAAAGGAAGGAAATGTAGGAATAGAAGTCTTCCAATTGCAAAAGATACCTAGCATTGTCTCCAGAACAACTTAAAGGGAAGAGTGTTTTTAACCCATACTTATCAAGTCTAGCTAACCCTTAACATAAACTTTAAAAGATCATATACATCTAAAGCTTTCCTTTTTATCATTTTCCAAGTCAAAAACTTGCACAATTTCCAGTACATATTTGTTCATTTTTGTCATGATTACACCCTGTTCTCCCATCAGTGGTTTACCATGTTTTCCTTCAGCTACACATCCCCTTTTCTGACCCCTTCTCTCTTAAACACAGATACTACCACAGAGTTGCTCAAAAACTGCTATGATTTCCAAAAGCCAAGAAAAATGGACAAAAAGCATCTATCCCTTTATGCTAAGAAACCAGTATCCCCGAAAGAAGCCTCTGAAACCTGTGGGAGTTAAGCTGGTGACAGCATGAGCAACCCCAGCAGAAAGAAAGCAGGAACATCCTTGCTGTGCTCTCTACCAAACAACTATGGCTAATTCCAGATCAGAGAGGAACAAGGAATCCTCATGGCAGCTGATTTACATTATAAGACTCCAAAACTGAATGGTAAAGCTGTTCCAAGATCTGGGATGAAGGCCAGCAGAACGGTGGCAGTGGCATGAAACACAATCAGGGCTTTGCCTCATTGATAACCTCATTTACAAAAGATTTGGAGGAAGAAAACCAGAAATGGTTCAGCTGCAGAATGAGTAGACAAGGGTAGATGAGGGCTGAGTGAACTAATTCATGTATTACTCAGTGGTCCCTTTGCAAGGACAAGAGCATAGGACACTTCTGGACCAATGACAAAACCACTACTGGTATTTGTTACCTAAGGTATTCTATCTGCTGGGAAACTAAAGACAGATTCTCTTACAAGAGACCTCCAATTCTATCAAACCACTCAAATTACACAAGCAGGATAAGTAGATCTAGATTTCATATCCCTTCTTTTCTCATTTGAAGATGAATCAGAACAGGTGATTCATGACAGATCAGTGTCAGACAATATGGGAGAAGGATTTGAGATTGTTTTGCTTTTAAAATTAATTCACTATGAACGGAAATCCTCTCCTATTTAACACTCTAATCTGTTAATTAGAGCTTCTGCTGGTTTAGCATTCCTCTGTGGTCACAGGAAACTGAAATGCAGCAACATGCTAACTCCAAACTGGTGGTACGTGTGTCTGGACCAATGTTTTCTCACCATCTCAGCTGGGTACAGCTGAAAAAGGTAAGTAAACAACTTCATCAGTGGAAATAAATGAGATTGTGTTTAGGTTTTGCATTCTATAGAAACTTCTGGCTCTTAATAGAGGTGATTCATGCCTTTTTTTTTCTAAGAACAATTGGCTGTTTTTCAGAATCGTACATTTTTCCTTAAATTCTGTTGGATTTTATGTAAGTGGCTCAGTTTATAGAAATTACAAAGAAGAAAACCTTGTGTTTTGATTTTCTTTAATACTGAGATTTGGCATTCAGCTGCCTGGTTTTGTTTAGCTTAATTGAAGGTAGGAGTTTTCAGATTGCAAATGTCTAGCTCTGAGACTGTTTCTTTCACACTTTTGCATCACTTGGAAATGATGTAGATAATAACATTTCCAAAAGGGGAAGGAGAAAGGCAAACCTTCCCTCATCTCTCTCCCTCTTACCTTAACCTTTGGGGAAAAGCCAACTATATAAATAGCAACAATTTCTCCAGCAGAACAAAGCTCTGGCATTTTCGTCTTCAGTTTAGGGTTTTTTTAACTAAATCCAGCAGCATCTAAGAAGAGATTTAACAGCATTTGACTTCTGTAACTATGAAACACTTGGAAGATTTTGAAGACTAATTCCAAATGCTTTTAGAGGTCCAAAAGAGGCAGCCAACACTTATCAAATCAGAACTGCAGCCCTATGAGGAATTAAACTCAACTTCAGCCTTTTATAAGACGAAAAGTCCCTACTTGGAAGTGATTCACCAGTTCGCTTAAATCATACTCTGCTCTGCAGCCTCGGGAGTAAGAAACTCAAGCACACACTTAAGTGTCTGACAAAGTTCGATGCTGAGGCCTCCATCTACCATCAAAACTAATGGGACCCACATCTTTAAGTCTGTAGTCTTTAAGTCTTCAACTCCAAGACTAAGTTAAATTGAGGTATTAAACATATACCCAGCTTCTAACAAAGAGTCCCTGTGTCTTCCATGGGCTGCTCACATGCTCCAATCTAGGCATGTCACAAAGTGCTTGTCAGGATCCGGCCCATCAGCTTTTGCTTCAGGGGAGCCCTACATTACTTATGGCCCACAGAATGCGGTCAGGGAGTGTCGGGGATGTGGGGAGGTGGGCAGGGATATGGGGAGACAAAACAAACAAAGGCTGGTGAGTGCAGGGAAATGAAAGAGGGAAAAAAAAGTCAGTCAAAAAAGGAACAAATAAAAAGAAAGTGGAAAGAAAGAAAGAAAGAAAAGAAGTTGAAATTAGAGGAACTAACATGGCGTTACTGGTGGCTGTGGCCGAAACTTCAGCAGAAGAAACTACTCCACACTTGGAACATTTGAGCGTCATGCCGTAAAGGGGCACTGCCATCTGACTGCAATTAAAACCAAAAGACTGAAACAAAACAAAACACTTTGCTTATGAACACAAACGTCGAAAGGAAAGGGATAGAGAAGCCAAAAGAAACAACGAAAAGGAGGGAAGAAAGAAGAAAGGGAACCAACCAACCATACCCAGTTTGGAAAGAGAAATGAAAGACAGGCAGGAATAAAACTCTCTCATCTGTACCACTCCAGATGTGGGGAATGGGAAAAATGTACAATTCGGACACGTGTTGGTGCCGCTGGAGAGGGTGGAACTGTGTTGGTGAATGTTTGGCCAGATTCAGGGTGTCTCTCTCTGGCACCCATGGAAGAGAAGCCAATACTGCTCTCCCAGTTTCCACCTCTTTATTTTGCTTTGATTTTGAATAATTGCTCTTTTTCCTTCTGGCCTTTTTGCTCCAAAACAAAAAAGGTGGCAGGGTTGTACAGTAGAAGGCAAGAAGTAGGGCTGTGGGGACTGTGTCTGCTTATCTTCTCTAAAACAATGCAAGGAATAAGTCACATGTTCTCTCCGCTGGCCCTTGCGTACTAACCCTTTCCTTGGTGGGGATACCTGCAGGGCAGCTGACAATACCAGGAGGTAGGCTATGTTTGCTTAATCGGTGATGAAGGACATGCAAATGGCACTGGTCATGTCCTGGAAAGTAAACAAAAGCTTGGATGCTTGTAAGACCACTAACCTGCCCTGAAGGGAACCAGATTGAGTGGCTACTTTCGAGATGTTTCTTCTCTCACTCATGTTTTGCAGCTGAAAACATCTTTGGGATGAATCCTGAGACTTACATCAATTGTTCCCACTCTTTCTGGATGGGATCAACCATAGAACCATCCCCTTGCAGGCTGCAGGGATCTGCTAAAAGGCATGTCCCCATAACTCTTAGAAGCTGATGTGTGCCAACCCACCTAACTGACAAACCAGCTCTTACTCAGAAGCCCAGAAGCCACATTAGTTTGGCATTGGCCCTGTTTCGTCCCAGAATTTACTAGTTTGCGTGCAGAGATAGACATCCACATCAGATCTGGCTCAGAAAATGGGCAGTAATCTGTAAAACATCCTACAGACCTACATGAAGTGCCTAATACCAGGCATGAACGCCACTGCCAAAGGACAGTAGGTCTGTCACTCTTGATTGATGACAGTGCAGCTGGGGAGGGGTGATGTTTGCAGGTACCAAACGTTGGAGGGGGGATTTACAGCCCTACCCTGCCAGGGAGAGAGATTAGGAAACTTGACAAATCATTTCTTAACTTTTAGGGCTTTGTGTTCAGTCTCACTGCAAAAAGAACATCCCCATGAACACCAACACAGCGTTATCAGTGGTTCGAGTGGCCCACTTCGAAATGGCTATTGATTGGTCTTTCACAGTGACATAAACCATTACTCCCTTACAGAATAATGGCCAAGGTATCCCACAGAAACTTTCAGCCTTCAGACAGAGAAAATTAGTTCCTGTGTCAATAGATACATATTTTCCAGGAAGGATGGTGTAAATCCAGTGAGAACACTGGCTAAACCAAAGATAAAGTAGGTCTTGAGAGGCATTAAGTGCACGACCCTTAAAAAAAGACAGCTTATCCCCAGATCTATAGGCCACAAAGAACAGGTAAGCAGAGAGACAGAGAGAGGCAGAGATAGGCAGCAAAAAGAAAGCAGATTGACTTGAGGATTTTGATGGAAAACTATACCAGAAAAAACATGAATGACGCTGAATCACAAAGAGCTGGCCAAAAGACCACTGCAACACACAACTGTAGCTGCTGTTGGGTGTATTTATGCAGAAGGTTGTAAGCAGTAGGCACAGATGTGGATACATTTATACTCTTAATTTGTTATTGTTGGGGCATGAGGTTGTTAATAGATTGAATTTCCATAGCAGGTTTATATTGGTGCCTATATGTATGAAAGGAAAGCTAATGAAGTAATCACAGTGAATAATGTATTCATTTCATTTAGCTTTTTCTGCTTCCTAAATATCCACAACCAGCTCACGGGCTCATCTGGTGTGTTCACTCAAGCCTGGACTTTGCTACCTTTAGCTCAATAGTGCTTTACACCACTCATGGCCCAAAGAACAGGAGCTGCTTCAAACATGAAACATTCTGAGATGAAAGGCAATCTGAATCTGTTCCTATTTTAATGGAGCTATTATCTTTCCAATTACTTTCTTCTCTATGCACTGACAATCCAGCTCCATTACACTCTGCCAGGACAGTCACACAGAGAGTATTCCACACAGGGTATTGGGGCAAACTTTCTCAAGTTCTCTCTATAATCAATGGAGAGATAAAAGAGGCAAAGGTCTTCTAAGAGGCAAACTGGAACAACTAAACAAGACTCCTGCCTCTCTAGTAGTTACAGAGGAAGCCTATGGAGATTAAACTCAGCAGGCTAAAATTAGCCTTTGAGAATATACCCTATAGGCTCATTCTTCTTCCCTGGCTGCATGAGCACACAAATGCTTCTGGAATAAACACTGGTT
Organism: Psittacus erithacus; assembly: GCA_009867235.2. Taxonomy (NCBI): domain Eukaryota; kingdom Metazoa; phylum Chordata; class Aves; order Psittaciformes; family Psittacidae; genus Psittacus; species Psittacus erithacus. Next base: position 11,519 of record WYDI02012860.1, on the reverse strand, counting down.
GAATAGATTTAACATTCATTCTAAATGCTTCTGACTCCTGCTTCTGACATTAAAACATTTGGTATTAGTGGCCCTCTTGCCAACAGAGCTCAAACATGGTCAGCGCAGTGGACCTCAAATGCAGACTGTTGTGCTAGGAGACACTTGCTGTGTCCCAGGAAGGAGCTGGGGCAGTTGTGTGCAGTTCTCCAGCTCTCCAGGTAACCACAATTCTCTACAGCCTGAATTTGTGCTATGTCTATAAAGTCATTGCCACTGGAAAGTCAATGTTTTCTGACAGATATGACAACGGCAATCACAGCAATTTCCTCTGCTAAGTATAGGGCAAAACCTATTGTGTCTCAGATATTATTTCATGGGAACTGTTAGCACTGATTTATTTGCGCCAACCAATCTGCAGTATGTGTACTTCTTAGTGTTCAATAGGTCTTCTATTCCCCCTTTTTGGGTTTTTTTCCCCTTTTTTTTTGCTTCTGCAACACTGAACCATACTTCTTGCCTCTGCGGAAGGAAACATGTTTCTTTATCCCAACTCCTCAGATCCAAACATCATTCTGATTATCTTCAGATCTCCCTTCCAACACGGTTCCCAAGCCCAGACCAGAAGCTGCTAGCTAAAAGGAAAGGGGCACCAGAACACTCAAAAGTGCCTCCGCACTCTCAGAGGGTGGCACTTTGAAAGGAGAACAAAATCATTGAGCACAGAGAAGGCTTGAAAGTGCTGCACACACACACACGGACACGAAAGGGGGGGAAAAAGAGAAAAGAAAGAAAAAAAAACAAAGAACATCAGAAAAATTACTTTTTCTTTTGCTTTTGCTTTGTAGGTTTTGTTTTCAGAGTAGAACTATGAATGTGATCAATAACCAGTGGTCTGGATTAAATAAGGTCATGCTGTATGCAGTTTAGATTAGAGAGACTGAAAGACAGTAACTCGTTGCTCTGCTAATCCAATATACCATTTATTTCAGTTCTAGCTACAAGCACAGTTATCTTGCTACAGACTCTGCCAGCAGCTCAGGTACGTTCTCAAGCTCTCTCTTTGTAAAGAAGGCATCATCCAGAACCAAACACTTTCTTGTCAGCAGCTGCTTTAAACAATGCACCAAGGTAATTGCTTTGTGCGCCTTTACATTCAACAGCAACTGATACCTCTGATCATCCAATGTGCTAAAGTCTCCTCTTACTATCATAACCACGACACTGCTAAGAAATTGAGATTCCCCTCTTTGCCTCACTGAGGGTCCACGCTGCTTGGCCATGTCAACTCTGCTGATAAAATATACATCCATAGAGCGATTTGTATTGGAAAGGACCTTAAGACCATCGAGTTCCAACATCCCTGCCCACTATCAGGGGTACCTCACACTAAACCATGTCACCCAAGGCTTTGCCTAACCTGGCCTTGAGCACTGCCAGGGATGGAGCATTCACAACATCTTTGGGCAACTCATTCCAGCACCTCAGCACCCTCACAGTAAAGAACTTCTTCCTTATATCTAACCTGAACTTCCTATGTTTCAGTTTGGACTCATCACCCCTTGTCCTATCACTACAGTCCCTGATGAAAAGTCCCTCTCCAGCATCCTTACAAGCCCCCTTCAGGTACTGGAAGCTGCTATGAACTGTAACATGTCCCTGTGTTTCTCCCCTGGCTGGGTAAGAGCTTGCTTCTACCCTCAGTTTTGCTGCTGTCACTCAGTTAAAAACCACTTCCACCAGAACTACCCAACAGTGCAATGATGTGATTATAGAAACTTGTCTGCACTTTATGCCTATACCCTCTGAGACCCAGTTTTAGAGCCAAAGGCTTTTGCCAGCACCACAGTGAATAAAGCAGCTTATCCTCTCTGCAAAGCCTAGGACTGCAGCAAACAAGGCAACAGGTACCCATACTCCCTCCACTTTCACAGACAGGGTATAACCTTTATGTTCTCCACCAGCCTCCTAAGGTTTTAGGCTCTGCCTGTAGCTGTGATGCAGAAGCATCAGAACACCTCTTGCTCTCCTTGTCTCTTTGTAAACAACTTCTCTCAATGCTGGATGCTTAAGATTCGGCTGAACAGGCTGCTGGGACATCCAGTCTAGGTCATGATTTGTCAAGAAAGGGTGGACCAGATGATCCTTGAGGTCAATTCTAACCTGGTGTTTTATGATTCAAGGTTACAATTGTCATCCACAGTGATAAATCAGGTTCTGTCAATGGACAAATAAGAGCACACAACCGTCTAGCAGCAGGTAAGGAGACAAATTCTCTCTCTGACTGCAACAGCTAGCCACGTGAGGCGATGGAAAATAACACACTAACAGCAGCAGCCAGGCTGACCTGTGCTTTTGATTTGACTCACAGTGTCAGCATGCCATTTGGAATAGCTCAGGGGTAAAGTCTGAGCAGGCTACAGACTTGTTTCCAGAAACAAAGGTGAAGTGAGGTCTCATCCTGCTGGAACTAATGACACAACAGCCAAAGTCAACAGTGTTTGGAAGTAACCCAGCAGAGAGCTCTGCATAGTAGCTGCTGCCAGTCAACCCCTAGTGAGATCAGGGTTGTAAGAACTGTGGAGTCAGTTCTTCAGTTTATACTACGAAGTAAACCAGGTAAGACAGGCCCAGGCCTCAGGGATGGAGGCTGGGGTGATGGTTGTGGAATCATGGAACCATAGAAGAGAAGATAAAGAACCTCAGGTGGCATCAGAATATTTTCTTGCAGAAGAGGTTTCTTTACAGTCCTCCTCTTTACACACTCATCCGTCTACCAACCTGCTCACTGCTAGACCTCCAAAGGCTCTTTCCTTACAAGCACCACAAACCTTTGCTGTCTCTCATTCATCTGCCAGCATTAAACAGGACTTCTCTGTCACACAGCCCATACCACATTCCGCACTCAGCAATGAAGAGCCACTTTGCTTTCTCTAATCTTTGAAAGGATTCATCAGCCTGGTTTGAAGCCACTTTAACAAAGAGATGAACTTCTACCCTTCCTCCATAGCAACTCTATGCTGCTTCTTGGAGCTTTTGTCTCTGCTGCACTGAATGACAAGGCAGAGATTAAACCAACAGTGTTGTTTGTTTCTTTCAGTCTGTTGAAATCTGCTTTTGCTTTGCGTTTGCATCTCCAGTCTCTCTTTGCATTCTTTGCCTGGTTATTGATCACAACCTTGAGTGGGGGTGTCTTTCGTCATTTCATTCTTTACATAGATGTAGTGATAAGGCATACCCTGCCCGTTCCTTCAGTTTCTTATCTGTTATTCCATCTTTGGATACAAGTTTGTTAAAAACCAGAATGCCAATAACCATGTTCACCTGTCGAAAGAGAAACAACACACAATTTCGTTCTCAAGTAGGTCAAACTTGCAAGCACAGAAGCAAAACCCAACATTTGGCAACGTAAGTCCTTCCCATTTCTCCCTAAGGACACACTTCCACAGGCCACCTCCCCTTCTGTCCCCTTGCCACCCTGTCCCAGTTCCCCTGGCCATGCAACAGTGAGTTCAGGAGAGAAGAATGCAGCTGGCAGCAGATGGAAGAGGTTTCCATGAAGCAGGACAAGACTATGAAGTGCAGAGATTGCTGCAGGGCTGTTTGAAGCCCAACGCAGGTCCAACAAGGCAAATTCCAGGCACAAGAACAGTTTTGCGGGGTAACACAAACAGAAAGTGATCGATATAGGGGAGAGCAGTGGGTTGACACTGCTTGCTTTCAAATGTGCCTTCAGGAGACTGTGCTACCAAGGCAGCAGCATTAAGAGAATGGAGCACTGCATGTCATAGCTCTTGCTTGGGGAACCAGAACCACTGCTCTCAAAACAAGAGATGGAGGAGAACTAGAGCAAGTAGAAGCACCAGTTATTATGGCAGAATGTCTTGGAAAATACTGCACAGCACATAAATTAACCACCTAGTCATTGACAAAATAAATCAGTGGGCAGGACAGCTTTATGCTGTCCTTCGGTCTGCTTTGTTAGGGCAAGAGCATTGGATGTCTGTATCAAACCAGCTATAAATATTCATGGTGAAATACAGGCTGTACAGATCTGAGGTCTTGCAAAGTGATCCTAAACTCCTTGCCCTGACAGTTTTCACTGCTGCCAGCTGCATCTGTTATGCAAAACTCACTCAAACCTCAGCAACCATTGTATGTGAACACATTGGTGGCAAATGAGCACCACCCTCTTCACAGAGGCACAGCGTTGATGGTGGAAAACAGTGACACTCTCCTGGTTCTGCTGTCAGTGAAACCTCTGGTGTTGGTAGAACAATGTGTGAGATGCTCTTTTGCATGTGGGTCTTGCAAGGAAATGTTTACAGCCAGATTCAGAGATATGCAGCATTACATGTTAGCCGAGAGCCTTGGTGAGTTTAATAGACCCTTGAGTGTGGTCCTAGGAGACACCCAGTACAACACCTAGAACAAATGAAGGGAGGCGTCCGCTCACACAAAACCTCTATCTAATTGCCTAAATAATCATAGAATCACAGAATGGTTTGGGTTGGAAAGGACCTTAAGATCATCCAGTTCCAAACCCCTGCCATGGGGAGGGGCACCTCACACTAGACCATATCACCCAAGGCTCTGCCCAACCTGGCCTTGAACACTGCCAGGGATGGAGCATTCGCCACTTCTCTGGGCACCCTGTGCCAGCGCCTCAACACCCTCACAGTAAAGAACTTCTTCCTTATATTTAACCTGAACTTCCCCTGTTTCAGTCTGAACCCATCACCCCTTGTTCTATCACTACAGTCCCTGATGAAGAGCCCCTCTCCAGAATCCTTGCAGCCCCCTTCAGACAGTGGAAGCTGCTATGAGGTCTCCACGCAGCTTCTCTTCTCCAGGCTGAACAGCCCCAACTTTCTCAGCCTGTATCCATACAGGAGGTGCTCCAGCCCCTGATCATTCTCGTGGCCTCCTCTGGACTTACTCCAACAGATCCTCAAGATTGATGAATCTCTCTGAGTTTGGATTGCGGGTTTCAGCAGGACATGACCCAGCTCACTGATGTGGAGTCCACAGCTGGGAACAAGTTGCAGATCTTACAAATAGCAGTTCTTTTCTCTTGCATCAGCTGGTGGGGCAGTGGACTACTTCCCACAGCTGCGAGTCCCTTTCTGGAGCTCACCATGGTATTGTTTTAGAGGAACAACACTGGCACATCAGATGTAGTAACTCAGCCAGGGATCAGCAGGACATCAAACCCTAGTGCTTGAAGAAAGAATGAGCACTTTCAAGTCACTTGTCCCTCTTCACTGCGCTGGAGGCTGGTAAGTGCAAGAGAGGTGCAGCAAGGCAGTAGGAAAGATGGGGTGGAAGTACGGCAGGCTGGATCACTCCTGGAGCTGGCCACAACGCAGTGTGTATCCTCATTCATGTACTGCAGGACAGATGACAAAGTGCAGCTCTGCACTTGTCATAATAAATAAAAGCCATTTCATCCAGTCCATCGATCATCATGATCAACATCCTCATCTGATCCTGACTCCTTTTCTTTACAAAGTCAGTGCATAAGCATCAACATGCTTTTATACACAGCCACTCTTAATAACATGAAGTGTATCTTTGCTTCCTTGTCTCAAGATGCTATCTGGAAGCAAAGACATAAGTCTCAGATTCAGCCCTTGAGATAAGCAGCACCTGATGACTGATGACTCCCTGCCTTGACTTCATCATGCCAGAAGCCTCTCCCTGCAGTAACCCATTGCCTTCAGCTTGCACAGAATTATCACTAGGCTGATCCACAGGAGCTAGGTGTGTAAAACTGCCTGCAACAGCTCTGCATTTAAAGTTATTAGGACTTTCAAGACTAAAGCTCAAACCTTTGCAGCCATTCTGTGTTAGTGGACTGACTGCAAGCTGCAAATACTGCTGAAGCTGCAGATGTCTTAAGAATATTATTTTTGGCAAAGATATTCTCCAAGCAAAAAGCTTTCTTTCCAGTGTGGAGATTAATAAGTGAGGGTTGGAGGAACAAGGTTACTACAGGTAATAGAAAAATCGTATTGGTAGGAGAACTGCAGTACAGAGATGCTTGAATGGCTTGGGAGGAATGAGCACAATTCTGTTTTGGCCAAGCAGGGTTAAGGCAGAGGTAACAGGCCTAGCTGTAGCCAAGTCAGCTGTGTGCAAAGCCATTTGCTCATCTATATATCATATTCATAGGAGGTTTGGGTGAGAAGGAGCTCAGGCACAGAGTCAAGTCCCACCTTGATCTGTGCACCCCTGCACAGCAGCAGCTATATTGTTTCTGGAGCAAATATGTCCTGTATGTCCCTTATAGAGACCTGTGAGAGCCTGACTGTCCTTGTGATGAGCCAGGCAGATTGTTCCTCCATCGCTGCCATGGTCAACCTGATATGAGGATAAAGTACCTGGAGAATAGGGAGCTGTCCAGCCTTGTGGACAGAGCACTCTTGAGAACTGTGTGCTCGACTTGTTGCTCTGTTAAAAGTCATAATGGGAATTTGAGCAACTTATTGATCTTATCTGTTTTCAGGATCCCTTTTATAAAGGGGCTTCCAGTGCTTATTCTTCACCAACTTGGGCAGCACTAGCTTCTCACCTCAGCCAGCAATGACTCAGGTAGTCTAAGTTAGGCGTGTGGGCTCTCTGTAGGTACTAAAGAGCCAAACACACCCAGAGATGATTCACCACTTCCCAAGACGAACTGTATGAACCACCATTTGCAGGTGGTGACCTCTTTGTAACAACATCTCCATTTCTAGCTTTGATGGGAATGAAAACCGGGATGCCAAATGGAAGCAGGCTCATGTGTCTTTTCTTACACTAGATATGCTATGAAAGCCAAAGGATTACTTCCCTTGTTGGCACAACAAAAGCAAGATGGCTTGAGGCAGCAGATTGACTTCTTGTCTGGGACTACCAAAGCTCCCTCCCTCCCAATCACTGCTGTCTATTGAGTGTTCAAGCAGCTGAGTTAAAGCTGTTATGTAGTTGAGGCAAAGAACTAGCTCATCTGAAAGCTCTAAGCCACTTAATGCTCCTGTCAATTATCCTCTCTGTACAGAAGACCCTGACCCCATCAGCTACATTACTGAGGGAAATCCAACTATCACGTGCCTACAGAGATCTAATGATCGGCTGGCATGAACATCTGCTTATCACCACTCTTTGCTACCTGCTGTCTGAAAGCTCAACAGCGTGTTGCAGCCCTGAGCTAAAGACCCTAACTGATATAAGCTTTCCTTATTATAAAGGGGTGGCAATGGCTTGTTTCTTTGTCATCATGCTGAAATGATGGCACCAAGGTGGTTTGATGTGCAATGACAGCAGTGGGAATAGAGGTAGCAAAAGCTTCTGTGTATTTATGATGCTATAAACCTGCTGTGAGCGCTTAACCCCACAGGCACTACATGAAACAAAAGCCTGATCCAAAGGAGAAATTGCAAGTGTCAGCAACTCCATTCATAGAACCATAGAATGGTTTGGGCTGGAAAGGACCTTAAGGTCACCCAGTTCCAACCCCCTGCCATGGGCTGGGGCACCTCACACTAGACCATATCACCCAAGGCTCTGCCCAACCTGCCCCTGAACACTGCCAGGGATGGAGCATTCACCACTTCTCTGGGCTATCTGTTCCAGTGCCTCAGCACCCTCACAGTAAGGAACTTCCTCCTTATATCCAACCTGAACTTCCCCTGTTTCAGTTTGAACCCATCACTCCTCATCCTATCACTACAATCCCTGTGGGACCTTCCAGGGCACTTGAGCCTTAGAGGACATACAGCTCCTTCACTGGTTAAAACACGCCTGGAGAGAAACTGAAGACTGTCACTTACATGTGGGCACTCAAAGGTGGCATTAAACTCATCTGAAATTGCTGCAGGAGGGATTTCCTAGAGGACCAGCAAGTTCTCAAGTTCTTTGAACCCTGAAAGTCAAGGGTTCTCCTGGCCAGCAAGGCTTCAACAGCAGGGAAGCTTGATGCAGGTTATGTCATCTCTCAAGTGACACCTTCAACACAAGCACTGACTGGCCAAGACTGGCTTTGGTGCTGTGCTGGAGCCAAGGGTGACGGGACAATAGAAGTCTCCCACTGTGCATGAGCGGGTGGGATGGGGTTTAGGAATGTTCACTTTAACCATGCCATCCCTTTGAACTAGAAGCAAACATGACATTTTTAAGGTTCTCAGCACTGACGACCTCCATTTCACCTCTAAAAAAGGATGCTGCTCACATGCAGCTTCTAGGACAGACAGGAATAAACGCTGGCTGTGGAGGCACAGTCTGGTCTGAAAGCAGACAGTGACAGCCGATGCTGAAGGAGCTAATGTCAGAGTTTTCCACCATCATCCTGCACGTCCATGCAGACAGGGCAAAATCAAGGTTTAAAAAGCATTAATCAGATGTCATGGGGACTCCAGAGAAAACAGAGGTAGAAGGATGAGAGCTGAGGCTTATTATATTACAAATCAAAGCCATTCCAGATTACTGGCTCTACACTTTGCTCTATTCTTGAAGGAAAAAGCCATTCAAAACACGAGTGGAAACAGAGGGACATTCTTGGGTTGAAAGAACAAGGGAAGTGTTATAAGGGAAAAGCTTTCAGCCAAGCTTAAATACCAAAACGACAGCAGCCGCTGGTCCCACGAAGGCATAGAGAAGACCTCCCTCTAACGACAGCCAGCAGCTGGAAGATAGAGAAAAGAAAGTTATCCAGTGGTCAACATCATTGACAGGCACAGGTTTACTTCTGTTCTTTGCCTATAATGTTCATCTTGAGAGGTGATACCCTATGGCAAAAAGGTCCCAAACCTTACAACAGGGAAGCTGCTCTGCCTGGGGGTCTGCCTGCATTGGATTGTCAACAGAGGGATGCACGCAACATTAATGATAGCGCCCACTTGCAGACCAGGTCCTGGAAGCAGTTGCATCGATTTGCTGGAAAGATGATGCTCTTTGTCCTATACACTCAGCCAAAAGAGTAGTAACAGTGGAAATTGTCCCTTCCTCATTTGCTGATCAGTATGTCTGCTGCAGGCTCAAGTCCAAGAGTATAGTATATTTCTTCTGGATGCTCCGTTTGAGCTTACTGTCAATAAGCTTGTTCCTTCTCCCTCACACCATATAAGCCAAGGGCTTCTTTCTCCACTGACCACGTGTGGAATTTAGGCTCCTAAACTGCCTGGTGCCTACATAAACTGAGAGGGCTCTTCCGTCTAAAGTGCTGATGTCAGCCCTATTAGTGTCTACCACAGAGCCACTCTTGATGGCATTTCTAGTCAGGAAAGATCCAACCAAAAGAGTCCATGATGACCTGATTCAATCAGGTTGATCATGTCCTAAGCTCCATTGACTGCCTTGATCAGATCTTCACTATCCAAGTAAGAAGTACATTTAACCCAGGGAGATCATGGAATCATAGAATCATAAAATTATAGAATGGTTTGGGTTGGAAGGGACCTTAAAGCTCACCCATTTCCAATGCCCTGCCACAGGTGGGGACACCTTCCACTAGAGCAGCTTGCTCCGAGCCCCATCCAACCTGGCCTTGAACACTACCAGGGATGGGGCAGCCACAGCTTCTCGGGGCACCCTGTGCCAGCGCCTCAGCACCCTCACAGGGAAGAACTTCTTAATCTCTAATCTAAATCTCCCCTCTTTCATTTTAAAGCCATTCCTCCTTGTCCTGTTGCTAAGGTCCTTGTCTTGGGCAGCCAACCCTAATGACCCTGCTTAAGCAGCAGGGTGGTTGAACCTGATGGCCTCCAGAGATCCCTTCTCACATCAATAAGTCTGTAACTACAACAGCCATTAACAGTGACAGCAGTACAGGAGCTGAACTACCCATTTAGTGGGAAATCCAGCCACTCAGAGCATGCACACATAAAGTAGGTATTCATAGCAACAGAGGATGCAAATTTACCCCCTGTCTGCAACCTCAGGGAAAGTTTCCATGCTTTGACACTGCACTACCCCGGAGAAAACGTGTGATGAAGTAATCCCATTTCAGCAGTGCATTTACCATAGGACAAGAGCAGGCAGCCACAATGAAGTGAAGACTTTCTGCAAACTCCTAACCCAGCTAAAGCTGCAGTAACTTAGTTACGTGCCTGTGCTCTCAGCAATATGGGCTCATTCTGCATCAGCAGCAAACCAAGGCTGCCTTTCAGAGTCTCCCAGGAAACAAAGCCATCCTGGAAACACTTCAATTTTGTTTTGCAGCTTTTCTGACTTGCAAAAAACATTATTTGTTGCCCCAAAACACAGAACATTTTTGGACAAAAAAGAGTATTTAAAATTGAAAAGTAAAAGCAGGGCATTCTGGTTTTTATTCTGAGACCTGTATCTTGTTTATTCCTGTATTAAACCTGTAATGTGCTAATCTAATCAATTCAGATTCCTTCCTGATAGCGTGTTGCTCCTTCATAAACTGCCTGAGCAGCTGTAATAAAAGGAATAATCAGCTGGGGATGGAGGGAATAAGAATGAAGCTTTGGATGGCTGCAATAACTGCAAGGAGAGGGCAGAGGGAAGCAGGAGGAATCCCAAATCCCAGCCCTTTCCCAGCTCTTTTTCTCCAAGGCTCCATCCTGGTTTTGAGACCATTTTTCCCAGAGTCTATTCCAACTGAGAGATGAAGAAAGGAGCTGACTGTCCCACGCTCCAATTAGCGATGAGGACTTGGTGCAATGATGGCTCTAGCTGATACCAGGTCCCTGCAGCCCCTTCCTTCCCCTCTGAGCATCAGGCTTTCTGAAGGCGAATTCACACATCACCAGGCACTGGTCCTTATCCCTTTTGACTGCCTGACCTCCCTGCCACAGCGCTTAATAGAAGCATTTTCAAGGCTGTCAGAGGTGGTGGCTGACAGTAAGGGAAGGGAAAGGGTCAAGTGATAGCCAAGAGGGGAAACCGACAGCAAACTCCAGCAATAATCCAGTGGAGATGCTTTTAGCATCTCTACCTAGAAGGCACACAAATATTTGCATTTCACTAAGAGGTTCCCCAGTACTTGCCAATGGATTTCTGCACAGATCTCTTAAAGGGAGATAATGAATGGTTTAACAATGTTCAGCTGCTCCAGACTACTATTTCTAAGCAGTGCTTACCCGAGTGACAGCAGCTTGTGTTCAACACAATAGAGCTCTTTGCAAAACATCTGATGCTTTTGTGAATCTGCCATAGCAAATATGAGAGATGGATGGGTTTTTTCTTGGTCCTGCAAAGAGCTGACTTTATAGAATCGTAGAACAGTTTGGGTTGGAAAGTACCTTAAGATCATCCAGTTCCAACCCCCTGCCATGGGCTGGGGCACCTCACACTAGACCATGTCACTCAAGTCTCTGTCCAACCCGCCCTTGAACACTGCCAGGGGTGGAGCATTCACCACTTCCCAAGGGCAAATCATTCCAGTGCCTCAGCACCCTCACAATAAAGAACTTCTTCCTTATATCCAGTCTAAACTTCCCCTGTTTCAGTTTGAACCCATTACCCCTTGTCCTATCACTGCAGTCCCTGATGAAGAGTCCCGCTCCAGCATCCTTGTAGCCCCCTTCAGACACTGG
>WYDI02012858.1:0-16553 GCA_009867235.2 Psittacus erithacus | reverse complement strand
CAAGGCCAGGTTGGACAGAGCCTTGGGTGACATGGTTTAGTGTGAGGTGTCCCTGCCCATGACAGGGGGTTGGAACTGGATGATCTTAAGGTCCTTTCCAACCCTAACTGTTCTATGATTCTATGATTCTGTGTTGCACCAGTGAAGGTGTGACATTTTAGAACCATCTTACTCTGGTACATGCAGTTGAAAACAAGGCTTAAGTGACTTAAATTTTACTCATTTCACCTGAACAGTAACTCTACAGGCTGGAAACCTAATTTTTGCAAGGAGATCTGTGCCTAGTGATTTTTGCTATCTGTTTTTACATGACCTCTCTTGAGATCTTAGCCTTTGACATAGCTCAAGGTGAGGTCCCAAAACTGACATTTTTCCTCTTTGCCTGGGAGGGGTAGGTCTGTTATTATATACCATTCAATAAGGATTTATTCTTGATTCAATGCTTATTTCAGACTCACCCTAAATGGTGTTTCTGCTTTTTTCTACTGTTTCTTCTTTTTTCACCCTTGCTCTATCGCTGTTGTAACAGTTGACCTGATAGCTTAATGCTGATGTAGTGTGTACATTCTTGTTCTCTCGCCTCCTCTCTTCTGGATGTTACAACTGAAACACAAACTTCTGAATGTCCAGGGATTCCCAAAGGCCAGGTGGTATCTGCTTGCTATCAGAGATGTTTGCAACTTAACACAGGGGAGAAGAAATATTGGTCATTGAGATTATGAAATTAGATTTAAATTGTGCTTTGATGAAGAATTAAACAGGGATGAAAAACATAGAAATACAGGAAGCAGTAAGAAGAGGAACTTGTTCGTTGTGATGGAAATGAAATAGCTTTGGCTTTTCTTCTCTGACCCATGTATTACAGCATGGGGATGGGGGGCTTGAGTCCACTCCCAAGACAAAACTCACCATACAGGCACTGCAAGGACATGTGGGGGCTCTTGCTGAGAGTTAGCCAGGAGAAACTGGGCATCTATCTTAAGTCTATTGCCTGGACTGCTCTTCCAGGAAAAGACATGCAATTCTCCAGCCTGCAATTCCTTCTGTGTGGGACCAATATCTAGAAGTGCTTGGGATCACCCTCTGTAGGTGCCTTTTTTAACCATAATGACCATCTGGGCAGCCTAAATTGGGGAACTATATACTAGTGGGAGACTGCAGCAGTGACTCTGGGATGGAAGCCTGTGTGTAAAATGGTCCTAACTGGTCAGGGAGTCTTTACATCACTGTCATTTCGGAAGACAACAGTTGTCACCATTCAGTTTAGAGTAAGGACACCTAATCTGGCTTGGTTACAGGAATCAGTCTTGCTGTGGTAGGAATAAATGTCTCTGTGGGCTCATTTTACCCTGTTTTCAATAGGGAAACAGCCTATTGAACAGGTCAGTGATAGTATGTTCAGTGCTTCTGGATAGGTGTGCGTGCATCAGGATGCAAGTGTGAATTAGGAACCTGTACCAAACCTAGGAGGTGAAATGGTGAGTGGTGGCTTAGGGAAGCAGTGCACAAAAAAGGGAGATGTGGCAGGGACAAGTCCCATAAAGAGATCTGAGCAACAGAAAACCTTTCCTGGGGATGCCAGCACAGCCAGCTTCAGGAAAGGTGCAAAGTGAGTTTGTCTCTCCGATAAAGCTGGTATTTTCTCTCTGCATAAATAAAGAGCATGGTGTTCACTTGCTGTGTCTATGCTGAACTCCACAGGAAAATATCCCATTTTTTCAGCAGAATCCTATTGGCTAAGGCAAAAATAATTCCAAAAATCATTTATTTCTTCAGAAAGTGTGGGAGTGCTTGTCCCTGCTGCTGTCAGTTCCCATCCATCCCTTTTATTGAGCAGTACCAACGCATTCTCTTCCAGCCAGGACTGCTCAACAGCACACAATAAAACTGATTCATTACTCATTTTCTTCTTACTGTCTTTCAATTGCTTCAGCTCTTGATACCGCTTAAAGTGGACATTAGCTCTTCATAACCAGTGCTAATGTGATAATACTCCTCAGACAGAATGTCTTCCCTCCAAGCTTTCATTACATATATTTTTATTCAGTCTCATTACACCTATGTGTCTTTCTCATGAGCTTCTTATAATGTGTTTATACAAGTTTTGCTTTACCTGGAGGTAGACCACCACGGTAAGGAGCGAGAACACAAATGGAACAGCTGGCCCAAGTGCTCTGCAGGTGAAAATGAGAAGCATTTAGTGATGGGAATTGGTTTTAATTCACAAAAGCTGGCTCTTGAGCTCTCCAGAAAGGAAAAAGCTGAAACCACTGAGAGTGAAGCTCAACTTTTGTGCTCCTCTTTGGCATGAAAGCAAAACTGTTTAAACTCCAGGAGAACCATGACTTTCTGTTTCTAATCAGCATTGATACACGAAGATGGGAGTTGATAGCTTTGATGTGGGATAGGAGGAGGATGATTAGGATTTCTGTATGCATAGAGAAAGATTACAGCAATAGTGAGTTTAAGGTAGTTTTGAGTTTGTCTTTTGTAAGGAAAACTTCTCCAAGTTATAGCACTCATTTAGGGTTTAATTCAAAGATGTTCAAAGCAGTGTAGGTCCAGCGCAGCGAAACTCCTACATGCATGTAGTAATTTTGCCATATGAATAGTGACCCTATGGGGAATCCTAAGGGCCAGGATTTCTTCTTGGATTTGAGTTGGATATAGAACTGTTTTCACCTGAAGCTCCAGACCATGGGGCCTCACAGGTCGCTTTGGTCCTGGGAGCCAGTTTTCCTTGCACTGAGGCAGGGCATGACTGGAACAGATACTCAGATGTGGGAATTAGAAGTCTCAAGCACACTCACAACATTTGTTATTTACCCTGGAGTGATACGAGTTTCCTATGCATGTCCCTATGGTGATTTGCTCCACCAGTTACAAAGGGGATTAATATTTCAGATGCAGTTATCTCAATATATCCTAATTGAGACAGATGAATATAATCTTCAGCATTTAAGGGATCAGATTTTTTTTAATTAAAGGGTCCCTTTGTTTCACAGTAACTTTAAAAGTCTTATTTATCATTGCATTCTGTAGGAGCCTCTTAGGAAAATAATTTCCTGCTACTGGTTTTGTTCATCCTTTGGATCTCCTATCTCTTGTCACCTGTAATGTAGGAAGGAGTGCTGCTGTATTGCTTTCATGTTCTCCATCAGCTCTGATATGGATGGTTGTTATAAAGTTTCATACATAGTATATGCCGTGTCTTAAAGCAGCCCTGTAAACGACTGTAAAACTGTAAAGGTTTTTCAACTCAACTAGCCTCCAGCTACCAGCTATAAAAAGGCATTTAAGGAGATTAGGATTCAGACTACCTGGTGAAATGAAGAATGGGGAGACAGAATGGCCTAATGATGGATTGTTGGGCTGTGACCACTCTCGTGGAAAGTCGTGGAAAGTCACCTTTCTGTGCCTCCAACCTGCAAGCACTGGTGCTAATCCTTTTTGGAGGCTGTTCTGTAGGCACATGGGTTGCCCTCACAAGGGCACACACCTTTCTGGGTGCACACAGGGATGATTTTCCAAGCAGCCCAAAGGAAATGTTTCCCCTTTCCCACTGGGTCTGAATGCACTGGCTCCTTTTGAAGTTCTGCTTTTGCTGTGCAAACACCTTTGAATCACTTTTCATGCTGTGTTGTCTGACTTTCTGCTGTAGCAGAGTGCTGTGAAATAGCTGGAGAAATGCCTTTGGAGCCTGTTCTGTCAGGAAGCATGGTCCATCCATGCCTGGCAAGTTAATTCCATGCCTGGAAAGCTACTTCTAGAGCGTCAAGTTTTTGAAAATTGAGCTTAAAATCATGTCTATTTAAAAGCTTGTCAGGAGGAAAACCAAATTCCTTTCCTATCTTGGCTCCTGTTGTCACTTAGCAGAGGAGCAACATGAATTCTCTGCCCTGTGCTGTGACACTGATCAGGTCAGGATCTGTCTTTATTGACATAGCTCACTACTTCCATCTTTCTACTGAGCAGTGCACAAGTCATTTTATAATAGAAGAACATAAGAGTTGTCAGACTAAAGACCACAACTCCTTAGGCATTTCAATCAATCTCCTGAGCCACATGGAGATGCCCAGATTAATGAAACCTATTGATGTGTGCTAATCTGAAGCTGCATCCCAGGCACCTCATCAGGCTGATGGTCCAGACTCTGTAGCCAGTCCATGGATGTAGACGGGCAATGCAGAATGACCTGCCCACAGCCAGCACCTCACCTTCTTCCTCCCTGCATACTCTGCCTTGCTCTCCAGGTTTTCCTAGGCCAGTTGGGGCTGGTCATGATAACGGAAAACCCACTTCTCCCCTGGTTATAAATAGGTGAAGCTTGTTTTATGCTTATCACAGAATTATGCTTGGAGAAACCTTGTTAAAAGGCATCATTACAAACACTGGCAGGGTTTGTAGATATGCTTCTTTCAAAGCCAAACAGGAGTCAAGAGCACTGGCTGTGAAGCCTGTGTTGTACTGATGGAGAGAGGTGTAAGCCACCTGAATAAACCTTTCAAGCACAACCATTGACACATCCCAGTTATGCAGCAGTGACATTACACGTGCTAGTTTAAGCAAAGGCATTGTCACACGAGCTTTCATCCTGACAATTCTAACTTCCTGGTTTTCAAACAGAGACTATTTGCTCTGGTCCTGTCTTGTTGGCATCTCTTGCATAGACACCCCTTTGCCATGGCTCCTACTTTGCACTCTTTGTTTATACTAATGTAATGAGCTCCCTTTTGTGGATCCTAGGTAAATAGGATATTTCACAGACAGTAACATAATCAATTAATACCAGACTGGACCATGATTTGATTATCTAAACACTACTGTAAATCTAATGCTTTTCAGCAAGTAGGTTTCTTGACAGGACTGGGCAACATCCTTTTGATTGTAAGGAGGCAAATTAAAGAACATTGAGATAAGGATTAAGAAAAATTGTCAGGATAAATCCTTCTTTCATTTTACAATATGGAACTGTAGATGTGAACAAGAAAACATTAGTTGTTTGAGCTGTTTTAGCTGAGCAAATAAAACTGATTTGCCCTGTGTAGAGACATATTCCTTTAGACAAAAGCTTTTTTCAGAGCACTAAAACCTATTCTATTCTCAAGACATCATGCCAAGAAGGTTTTGCATTTATACCTTACACTTATGATGTGAGGGGGTCCAAAAGCAGAGAAAGGAGAAGAAATTTTTCATGTTAAAATGTCATAGCTGTTCGTAGCACACCTTCCCGGGAGAAGACCCCACAAAACCTGTCCAGTGCCAGTGAAATATTGACTGCATCTACCCTGCTCATGTTGTTTGCTGTAAGGGGAGATCTGCGTCCTCCAGGCCAAGTCACTTCTATCCAGCTCATGTTCTCCTTGTTCACCGTGCCATGTTCACCTTGCATTGGTACTTGGCCATTGTCTTTTCTGAGATTAACATGGAATCTCTCTGGCTTTAAGGAAAGAGTTAATTTTCACTGCAAAGTAACAGAAAATGCAGCCCCTAGAGTGGCATTTATGTGGCACGTCCTTCCCATGGGATCCTGGCAGAATCTCCTAAGGGTACTTGAGGTTGAGGTTTGCTGGGATGGTGTTGGAGAACCGTGTAGGACAGAGGAGGTAAATCTATCATGCATCACACTGTCTACAAAGGGAAATCCTTCAAGTGACCCCTGAATGCACCCAGGTTTCATCTCACAGGGAACTGGGTGGTTCAATCCAAAAGAAAACCTGGGAGAAAATGAGTATTTGTGGTGTGTGGCTGGTCAATATTTATGGTGTAACTGGCAGGAACAAGCTGCTTCCTTTCTAAAGGCAAGTTTTCAGCAAAACAGGGATTACTCCTTCCTTTGGGTCTTTGGATCCAAACAGCACCAGAGCAGAATCGGGCTCCTGCTGCATGTATCTTTTACTGTACTTGTCACTAAAACTATGTCCGTGTGGATTGATTCCCCCACAGTCCAGAGAGAGCTCCAGGGCATGATGAAAGGGAAATCCCAAACTACTAACTCTTGAGTAGAGACCCGCAGTGGGTGCTGTCTGTTCTGCTGTGTATCCTCCAGCTTCAAATGAGAATAAGAAAACATCTCATTTCACAGTGATGTTCTTTATTTTCTGTTGAACCCCCCCTGTCTATAATGGCTGAATGCTGATGTGGATCACTGTAACTGCTATCTTCCTCATCCTCACTGACCTCCACTCCCTGCACACCTCAATGAGCTGCCCAGCAGCAAGACTGAGGAGGAAGAAGAGCAGGAGAGCAGAACAAACCATGCTGCAGCTGAGCATTGTCTGTGCATGCAAGCTGGCCACGAATATTAGTTTTTAAGGTATTTCTTGTCAAGAGTGTGTATTCTCAAGGCTTGTGGGTTATCAGAGGTGCAGGTAAGACCTATGAGCACATGATACTTTTAAAAGAGATGTGGGTTTTGGAATATTTATCTCAGGAGGGAATAGATCCTGCATAACTGTATCACTGGGGAGTGGAGAAAAGGGATGGAAGAGGAGAGGGGCCACAGGGTTTGCTTTGGAGTAAAAGCCTCATTGGATCGGCAAGGCTCAGTTATAAGGGACAGGATACGGGTGTTTTCATCATGAATTCTTCAAGCAGTTTACAAAGTTTACTACTCCTCTCTTTGTTGTGAAGATGGGGAAACTGAGGCACAGAGGCTGCCACTTGTCAGAGGTCAGCCAATCTAGAGTAAAACCAGTCACCTGTAGGCAGGACCAAAGGGGCATGGTCTGAAATGAGATCAGAAAACCCACTTCTATTTACTTCTTTATTTATTAACCCACTGCTATGTCTTACTCAACAGAGTCCTAGTAAGGAAAGTATTTATACACCTTCCGTCCTCATCCCTGAGTTACTTAGTCTGGAGCTCATTATAACTTTAAATATGTTACCTATTACCTTTAATGGCATATTGTAGACTCCTCCACTCATACCCATTCTTATTAAATGTGCTTAGCAATGTGGCAATGAAGAAATAGAAGTGTCAGCTCTTTCAAATTAAAATAAAGAATCAATTATGCTCTTAGGGGCAGATGGAGATTAAGCTGAATACAATGTACAGTTACACTGTTGTGGAAGCCAGGGCCTTTATGTGCAATTACTGGTATTTCATTCTTAATCTTCCTCCTTAATACAGAAGAAGCCATTAAAGAGTAAAAGCCATTCACAAGCGCATTTCAGACCCAGTTTCAGAGAGATGTTACCAAATGCATGATTTTAATCTTTGTTTTTTAAATAAAAGAAATTACTTATATACTTATTCCCATAGGAATTATACTACTTACTCCCATGAGCAGGGATGCTTCACACTAGACCATGTCACCCAAGGCTCTGTCCAGTCTGGCCTTGAACACTGTCAGGGGTGGAGCATTTACCACTTCTCTGGGCACCCTGTGCCAGCGCCTCAGCACCCTCACAGGGAAAGCTTCTTCCTTAGATCTAACCTGAACTTCCCCTGTTTCAGTTTGAACCCGTCATCCCTTGTTCTATTGCTGCAGTTCCTGATGAAGAGGGACTGTGATACAGAATTCCCTCAAAGTGCACTAAGTGCTCTGATCATCAGGGTGCTGCAGCAATGATGAGTAATGCAGATGTTAGGCACAATTTACAGTTCTTAATATGATATGAGCTCGTGGTCATCCTTGTCTATCAGAGGTTTTGGTCTTGTTTGGCCATTATGGAGATTCCTGCATAAAAGGGAAGGGAAATGGAAAAATTACTTGTTCCGCATCGCAGAGTTGGGCAGAAACACCAGTGTGATGTGAGATCTATAACTGCTGCACCGTGCTACCCCAGATCTGAGGTCTAAGTCCATTTCCATTACTACAGCCTTTCCCTTGAACTGCACATCTGTATGCAAGATCTCACAGCTCCTCCTGCTTCAGTTTCCCCAGGCTCCCTTCCCTACACCAGCCCGTAGAAGCTGGATACATTAACCAGGAGGTGTTTTCCTGCCAGTAAACACTCAAAATAAATTAGGAAGTTGTTCATAAATGGTGGAAATAAGCAAGTTCTTGATAGGAGAGTGGATCTCTTCCATACTGCAGGCATGATCGATAAAACTCACAGCTACGAGCCTCAGTATTGAACCTCAGCGCTCTGACTTATTGGATATAACATGCGCTTCCTTTCCATTTACTGCTAAGGTGAAAGAGCTATTGTTTAGCGCTGAGACCACGCTTTCTAGGCGTTCTTGAGCTGCAGAGATGATGCACTGGCTCAGATTTTCCAGTTAATGTTAAATCCAGTCATTGCCCATCTGCTGAATAGTCACAACCCCTGCACAGTGACTTCTAATCAGCAGGCAATAAATAGGAATAAAAGTTGGTAAGTCAGCTGCAGTGAAAACTTGGTGTGTGGGTCTCCGCATGCTGGGCAGGGATCTGCAGGTCAGGTGGAGGCCACAGGGATGCTTGGCCCTGATACTTCCCATTTAAGAGGTGATGATCCCTTTGCCATGGTATCCCTTGTGTTGCTGCAGGGTACCTCTGCAATCACTGCAAGCAGGGAAGATGTGCAAAGCTGTGTCTATAACCCTTTTATGAATCCCAATTCAATGTTCACAGCATTTAAGAAGCAGAACTTTTACTGGGAAGCATAACGAGGGAGTTTAAATCTTGGATTAACTTCACTTATGCTAAACTCTTCTTTAGATCATGCCGTAACCACCTGCCGTCAAAATGCCCAGCACCCGATGGTAAACCGGACCTGAGAAGGTATCTGCAAAATGCAGCTTAAATGTGATATCCCTCTCCAGAAGATGGCACTGTGAAACTAGTCTTTCTGCATCCCACTGCCAGCTTCCAGCGACCAACTTCTCCCTGAGTTAGGGCTGTTGAATAAAAAGACAAAGGTAAGTGAGAGCCCTGGTCCCGAGACTGGCATGAAGTAAGGGCTTTGTGGTGTCTTTTCCTCTTGTAAAGATTGATTATAAGCTGGGTTGAATACTGGAAGACTTAGAAGATAAAGGCCGTAGCTTGTTGTGTGGAGGGGAGAAAATGCAGAATAGCTTCACTGTGACTCCAGGAGCAATTCCACAGAGGAACAAGTAATAGGAGCTGCATTTGGCAATGGAGATAGCCCCAGATGATGTCCTGTGGGTGTCTTCTCTGACACCAAGTTCCTGTTAGACAGTGTCCCTGCCTTAGCTCATAGGTTGGATACCTCTAAATCCCAAAATACACTGCTGCAGCCGCACAGCTTTGCGTCTTTTTGCAGTGGAGCACATCTTGATGGCAGCATCCCAAAGCCAGAAACAGATACCCAAATGCACATCCATCTGCAAATCCTATAATGTCCCCCAGGGCATTTCTCTTCTGATGCCAGGAAAAAAGAGAAATTGGGAGTGTTAATGTTGTAACATCTGTGTGTGTGCATGCTTGTGTCTCTTTGTGTAGGGGACCTTTTTACATCCCCACCTCTCCTCCTGAAGATGACAGCCTGCAAAATAGGAAGGGTTTTGTGTATTGATAATCTATCCCAGAGGTCAGGAACTGCTGTTATCTGATCTAAGGTAATGGTACTCTCTGAATTTCACTGGGTTAGACATGTTTCTCTTGTTCACCTATGGCAAACTTGGGGTATGAACGGTTATATTCTTTGGGGATGATCATCAGAGGCAAAAACAGATGGATGACCATTGAAGCTTGGGTACTTGGTACTCAGGTAAATCTCTTCCTTTGTCAGTGCTATTGCATAAAAGTAGGGGTTTTTTTTTGTTAAAAATAACACCAACAACAAATTTCAGATGTGAAACTTCTGTTCCCAACTTGAAATACAAGTTTGGGCATCATGTAGCTGCCAACAGATGAGGCATTAAACAGCACAGATACCAGTGATAATGCAGCCAAGTTGCTTTTGATCAGTGGAAGATACATCCCTGAGAACACAGAACACTGCAGCTAAAGCTGGGGCTATCCTCAGTGTGTTCTTTTCACCGGGGATTAAATCCATGTTGTATCCTGAGATACTACACCAGGACAATTCAGTATATCTCAAAGTGCTTTCTTCTTCCCAGTGATGCCCTAAAAGGTAGCATTAAAACAAAATCTCTCAGCTACTACTGCATTTCGTGTCCACTAAACCAATTTGTATTCTCAGCTGTGAGCAAGATCCAAAGTCTTTGCTGTCAACAGAAGCTGTTACAGTCACCTTCAGATCAGACCTGATATAAATCTGCACCTTTTCATTCATACATGAAAGTCTTGTTGTAGCAGCTGCTTAGAAGACATTCCAAAGGGTTTTCCTTCCTCAGCTCTGATTATTTTAATTTCTTTTGAATCCACCTCTTTGGACACCATCCACAGAGCTAATTTAGATCCCGAACTTCTTAGACAAGGATAATGCTTTCTTCTACATCTTTATGCACAGGGCCAATTGCACTGTCAGTGCTACAGAAATAGCCTCTAAATAATAGAGGCCAGGACAGATAAAAAGGCGGCCAAGAGGGAAGAAGCTCCATAGAGATCAGTGGAACCAAAACTCCTGCAAAGGGCACTCAAGTGTGAATGGAAATAAAGCATAAAAGCATTTGGTGTTAATGGAAAGGAGATGGAGAAACATCTGACACAGTGTGGGAGCTGCGGTGGTTGTGTCCCTGAGCTGGATGATGGAAGTGTCACCTGCCACCAGCTTTATATCAAGATATGCTGCAGTGAGAGGAATCTCAGTGTAACCTAATATAGAACAGGTTAGAAGAAGAAAGAACACAGACACCAGGTTTGCAGAGCATCTTCCCTTCAAAAGTATGTTGAAAAGCTGAAATGTCACCATGCTGAAAATGCCAACTGCTTTCAAGATCATCTGGAAGAACAGGACATCAATGCTGTTCTGGCATTGGTTGGGTTTTTGATCCTGTTTTGCAGTTCTGACAGTATTCCTTTTGAAATCCCATCCAACCCAAAGCCTGGAAAATATGAACTGCTTGATTCGCATGTTTTCTCTGCTGAACAGGAGGGGTTGAAGCTGTCTCTGTGGCCTTTCAGACATGGGCTTTGAATGGCAAGAACATGGATAGTGGTGAAGAAATCCATGGTCTGCAATATCTGCTCTTTCCTCCAGTCTTCAGTATCTTCCCTGTGAAAGAAAACTGATGCCTTAATCTCTCTTGCATTCCTCAGTTGTCTTCTTGCACAAAAGTGGTGTGCTAATGTGTCTGTGAGAGGCTAGTAGAGAAGAAATGGGATGAGGAGAGTGGAGGAGAAAGGAGATGGGGAGCATGGAGGAGAAAGAGGACGGGGAGGTTCAGCAATGAATCCCTATCAAGAACCAGTGTAAAGGGTGCTGGTGATTGCAGTAGGGTAGAAGAAAGCTGGGGCCACATGTGAGAAATCACTGCTGTGTTCCAAGGCATGAGACCCCCTCTCTGCAGCACTCCATTGCTCCTGCAAGAAGGGATGCTCATGAGATCACCTGGAAACTTCAAACCTCAGCTCAGAAGCAACAGGAGAAAAGCAAGCGGAGACAGCGACTGCATTTGAGGCTGGGGGGTGAGATGCAAGTTTGACAGCCCGTGTGTGGGGCAGACACAACCAGCTTTTGGGGTGAACTGGAGGGTGGACAGGACAAAGTCCAGGACTGGTTGTTGTGATACCCTTTCCCAGAGGATGCTCCAAAAACATCTTCTTGCACCCTCAGCCTTACCAGGGATGCGGCTGCTCTCTGCCTGGAAGGAGAAGGGAGTTAGGGCTCCAAAATTCCCCCACTGAGAAGCATTACGGTTCTTGGGAAGGGAAGAGAGGGAGTGAAATCCCTGCAGAATACATCCACAGCCTCGCTGCGAGCATAGCCGGGCCGGGAAAGCCCGGGTACCGCCGGCGGGAGCGTCCCGAATAATCCCTACTGCAGGTTTAGCCCCGTCCCACCGCCGGGGACATTCTTGGCACCCTCAGAAGCAGGACCAGAGGATGGGGGGCACAGGCAATGGTCCAGCCCTTGCACCTGGGCTGATTTCCTCGAAAGCAAAAAGAAAATCAAGGGAAAAAAGCCCCGGGAAATCCCGCAGTGTGGCTGTACGTGCAACCCCCACTCCCCAGTCACAGCCGCGCACCCCTCCTGCAGCCGAGAAAGAAATAACCATAAAATAACCCAAAGAGCGAACGATAGGAAGTTGCTCCCGTGCCTGCACCAGTTGATTTCGCGTCTTGCCTTGTGCCTTCGTCTGCTTTTCGACCCCTAATTCTATTTATTTCGTATTTATTTGCTGCGCCAGGGAATAATCAGGTAACGCAGGAGCCCGGCGAAGTGGAGGGGACGGGAGAGGCCGCCGGGACATTTTATCTTCCCTTTCTTTCCCCATCTCCCTCCCTGGAAGTTTTTTTCCCCTACCCAAAGTAAGGGAGAAAAAGCCCGAAATGAAAGGTCGAGGCGGGGAGGGGAAGATCGGACGCGGAGCCGCGGGTAGAAAACGGTGTGGATGGTGTTTGATCGCGTCGAACGCGACTCCGGCGTTATCGCTGCGCGCCCCGCGGAACGGCGGCATCGATTTACGGGTGGTTTTCAAACCCCCCCTTCGCTTATTGCTGCGCGTTTCCCACGGCCCCAGGGCGCGGAGGCTGCGCGGGCGCGCAGCGGGGCGATGTGGTTTGGAATTTGTGTGAGATTTTTCTTTTTCTTCGGTTTTTTATTTATTTTGTTCCTTAAAGAAATGCTGAAAAAGGTCACAGAAGGAGTTGGCTGCTGAATACAGAGAGAGGGGGAAAAAAAAGCCTCAAAAAGAGCGGCAGGCATGCGCACTGCGCGGATGCCATATTGGAATGAGTCTGCCGCGGGTGCTGGCGGAGGGACGGCTCGGCTCCGCGCTGCGCGCATCTCACCGCGCATCGCGCCGCGCACCGCGGGGGCTTGCTGCTCAGGCGCGGAAAAAACAAGCGAAAACAAGAAAAAACACCCTCCCCTCCAAAAAATCCCCCCAAACTTGCCCAGGTAAGGTACCGCGCCCTCCAAAAAACACCCTTCCAGGGGGTATTTCCCTTTATTTTATATATCAGGTTTTGCGCTTTTGGGGTCGTTTTCTCCGTTCCTAAATATTTAAAAGGGTCAATTATTATATTTTTAAAGCGGGGAAGCTGGTGTGGGTTTTTCTTATCCCCCCCTTTATCCGAAGGGGAGGAAAAGCGGCGATAGAGTTGCCGGGAAGTGGCGGCGGCTCGGGCTGATGTCCGGCCGGGGCCGGTGTCTCGGGCTGGGCGCGCCGGAGTTATCACGGGCAGGGCTTGCGATGTTTCGGTGTTTAATGCTAGCCATGCAGGGGGGGGTCTTTTTACCTCATTGTATCGCGTTTTAGATGTCTTTCCTTACACCTCTCGTCTTCCTTCTTTATTTCTTTCCTCTCTTTTTATGTATTTAAAGTGTTCTCTGTCTTTCGGTCCTTTCAAACGAGTATGGAACCTCTCTTCCCATTTCCTAAGCCGATCCACGTCTCAAAAAGAGTTATTTTGGGTGTGCGGGTGCTTTTCTTCTCAATCTGCAAGGAGAGGGGAAAGAGGAAGAAAAAACCGGCTGTAAAAGGCGGGGGAAGAAAAGAAAGGGAGGAAAGAGTAGAAAAGAAAGCCATCAGCTGTGCCAAAATGTGCAGCCCCGATCTATACGTGTTTTCCCCGTAGCGCTCCCCGAACTGCGGTATATGAATATTTATAAAGCTTGTCAGCTCAACATGGCGGGGTAGGGTGTCTTTAAAAACTGTAAAATAAACAGTTTGAGGGGAGGCAAAAAGAGGAGAGACGCGGTGCCGCGCGTTGGGCTCAACCCGCTTGGTGCTCGGAGTGGTGCGCTGGTGAGGAGGGGGGAGGATGGGATCTGGCCTCGGGGTGTCTCCCCCCGCAGGACTCAGTGGTAGAAAAAGTGAAGGAGGGTATTTGTGTGTGTTGGGAAGAAACGTGAGAAAGGGACATGTGGAGGTGAGAGTTCGGATGGTTTGCCTTTGAATTGGAGACTTGCCATAGTAATAATCATTTAATAATAATAATAATAGTAGTAGTAGTAGTATGCTGAGAGAGACAGCAGTGATTTATTCTCCATCAGCAGCAGACACGTCGTGGGATGAGATGTCCTGTTGGAGCTGTCATGCTTTCCCTGCTTGCCTCGGTGCAGTCAGCTGGGGACGTGGGTTTGGTTTTAGGGCTTTTTTTCGTCTTTTCTTTGGCAAAACCACCCTGAAATAGCTGCACATGGAAATTTTGTCTGCCAAACAAGTGACTTTCCCAGTTCCTGCTGCAGCGAGTGCTGCAGCTGTCTTCTTTGCAGAGACCCAAAAAAACCCCTCCAATGAGAGGCAAAACACAGCTCTTGCAAAGTGAGTTGGAGAGGAGTTTTCAGGGAGTTGTTTGTGCCCTTCTCAGCTGCCTCTTGCAGATGTATTTTCCAGGGGAGAGGAGGAGTGAGGCTGCCTCAGAGGCAGAGAAACTTCCTTGTTCTTGCACAGGGAGTACTTCATTGCTGCTGCTCTGGGATTGTTTCACTGTGGTTGCAAGATGTTAACTTCGGAGCATCTGTGGTTTGTAGCTGTAGGAAGTGATGGGATGCTCCAGCATCACAGGCTGTGCCTGAGTGGGGATGGAGGGGCCAGGAAGGATGCTGGATGTGGGGGAAAAGAGCTGCCTGCCCATTTCCCTGTATGTCTTAGAGATGCTCTCCAGAAACCCACCATACTTTTATTTACCAGGAGCAGTTTGAGATGCTGTTTGTACACCTTGTCACACATGTTGAGGTTTCCCCTTCCAAAAGGGCTCTGCTCCATATTTCTACCCCATTTCCCCCTTGCCTTTCTTCAGATCCCAGCCTCTGCCAGGACCAGGCTTTGCTGCTTAGGCAGCAAACTTGTATTGCAGAACGTAGTGGTGGGGAGGGGGGCAAAGGAGAAGACCAGGTAGGAGGAGGATTGGGATCTCTTATCAAAATAGCAGAAAACAGCATTAATTATAAGCAGAGCTGCTTGGAAGGCAGTGGAACTTGGGGTGACAAAATCCAAAAGCTACAGTGGAGTGGTGTCAGCCTGTGGGGTAGGAAGGGATGGAGCCATTGCAAATAGGAAGCTGCCTTCCTCCTCTCCCCCATGCATTTCTCCATCCCCAAATTTGCTGCCCCATGGACAGGACAACTTTTAACATTGGTTTGTGCCCCTGGTGAAGAAAGTGGTATTGGAGTGACCTGGTGTCTGAGCAGAGAAGCAGCTTTGCCTGGTTGTGTGCTGTGGCCATGGGGATGGAAAGGGGTTGCGAAGGTCTCTGGGGATCCCTCTGTACCTGGGGGGGTGTTCCCCCCTCTTCCCTTGCTTCTCTTATTACTTTGCCTTGGAGGAATCTGCTTAAAGATGGGAAAAGCTGTGTCCCTGATGTGGGGCACCCACATCACCCAAAGAGGCTGTATTGATGGGACCACTTTTCTCCCCCCATCTTCTGTCTCCCTCAGAGGGGGTCCTGTTGATGCACAAAGCTGCCACACACCCCTCCATCAGCACCAGTGAGGCTTCATAAGGGTTAGCTCTGGTCCCAGCAGGCAAACCTCCTTTTCTCCATCATTGAGAGAGGGGTGAGGGCCAGGATTTGGTGCTCTTTGCTTTTCCTCCCAAGACGCCTTTAGGTGCAGACAAATTCGATTTCCTTTGCTTAGGGGCAAAAGAGGAGCAGGCAGGTTTTCTCTTGGGGGCTGGGACTGTTGCCTGGGTGAGCAGGAATACAAGTGGCTTTTCCCCCCCTCCTTTCTTTGTACCTCCAGCAAGTTATTTATGGAAAGGAAGAAAATATTCTCACAAGTCTAATAACTTTAGTGCTTAAAAAGGATTAGGTCGTAATAACTCCTGTGATAAGATGGAGACTCAGTGTAATCTGTTACTAAGTGAAAATCTAAAAGCCATTTAAATAGATACAGTAAAGAGCTATCGAGAGACTAGTACATTGTAAACAACAAGGAAATGCCTTTTTAATGATTTAAGGGGCACACTGGGCAGTGGAACATGAGGTGCATTATAAGCAAGGCAGTATCATTTCATTTTTACATTGAGAAAACATTTGCAGATATTCAGCAGATGTTACAAGGACATTGGAGAGGTGGAGAGTGTGTTTCACACAGATGTAAGAACATCTGTAGAAGACAGTATATAGCTATATAGCCGTGATTATAAGTGGTAAAAGACCGGCTGGACAGACAGTTGGTGTTTTAATGAAGCATTTGTTAAAGCTTCATGGTAGTGTTACTAGAAATAGAATAAACACCATAGCCATCAACTCTTTAGTCTGGGGATGCTTTTCCCCCCACCCTTGGCTTGTGCTGAGCATGCTGTTGGCCCATGAAATGCATGTATGTATTTTGAGTCGCTGTTTGGGGATGCATCAGTGAGGGGATGTGATGTTACTTGCTGAAGGACAAGACATAGAATCATAGAACAGTTAGGGTTGGAAAGGACCTTAAGGTCATCCAGTTCCAGCCCCCTGCCATGGGCAGGGACACCTCACACTAAACCATGGCACCCAAGGCTCGGTCCAACCTGGCCTTGAGCACTGCCAGGGATGGAGCATTCACAGCTTCCCTGGGCAACCCATTCCAGTGCCTCACCACCC